>SNQN01001568.1:995-20442 GCA_008642245.1 Bassia scoparia | reverse complement strand
TGATCCAAAAATTAGATTAATGTGATTAATCTTTTGACAAAACAATAAATAAATACATTGATGGATGAATTGAGATAGAGTTTTTATAATATTTGTATTATTTAGAATCTTGTATAGTATTTAAATTGTATACCAAGTCTTGTTTGATTTCTCCATTAATATTTTTAGATTATCTTGGGAGATAAACATTCCCTAAGTGCCTCCCACCCATTGGTGAATGGTGATGCTCTAATACCCAAAACTTGATATTAAATCTCATCCATGTTATTTGCCCATTTTAGGCCAGTAATACCCTTGAAACAATAGGCTTCGGGTCTGTTGCCACATTTAATGACCCGTCCACAATATGTCGTCACATTCTTTTAACATCTTTCACAATCTTGAATCCTCTTGCTTTCGAGGTGAAAATTCGATGCCCTTGTGTTAATTGGAGGTCATCTTCCACTTAGCTGAGAGAACATCACCTATTTGTGAAAGGGATAAATGCGCTTTTACCCAAGCACATAAAAATGAAGCCAATGAAGATACAAGTGTTCGAGAGTTGGCAAGCTCCTAGAACCGTCTCCGAACTTCAATCCTTTCCTCGGGTTAGCCAATTACTACTGACGCCTCATAAAGGGATATTCGGAGGTAATGCTAAGATAGTGACATTTTGGTATTGAATCTCATCAATATCATTTCGTAATTTTTTTTTTTTATTTCGTAATTTTTTTTTTAAAAAAAAAAAAAAAAAAAACCTAATGTTATAAACATTGTGATGCATTAGTACTAATTAGATAATCCCCGAGCTTAAACTCGATTTTTATATGAAATACAAATTGCTCTAAAGTAAATTAAATTTTGAAAAAAATAAAAATAACAATAAATTTTGATAATTTAAAAGGTAATTATTTTAAAATAAAGTTTCATTTACGACAAAAAAATATGGGACATTTTAGATTAATTCCAAGTGGGTTGGTCATAAAAATATAAAATTGATTCAATTCGTTTTTAGGCTTTTGGTTGATTTGAAAAGAAAACTTAGATCACAAATCGATTAAACCATGTAAGTCAAGTCACTATTGCCAGGTCATTAAACACATACTTGTTTTAGATGCCTTTGGCCCTTTGCCTTGTTGAAAAATTTCCAAATCTCAATCCAGTACTACTGCACAAGGCATAGGCAGTATCGAATCGCCCGTGATTAACTATCCATCATTAACTTCTCAACATGCCTGAGTTATAAATAATGCTGGTAAAACTCATAATGTCACCAATAGAAAAAGAATAGAGTTCAACCGGTGCACTTTCAACTATGCATTGCACAAAGATTGTGTTCTTGTTATTCGATACCTTTGCTCAATACAATCAAATTGAATTAAGGCAGATGACTGTTTCTTTAATCTCAGACTATTGATGTAATAATCTTTACATGTTGTAGTCAAAACTTTCCCGCATCCAAATCAACTAAACTATTCGAAAACATGTCAGATACCTCTGCAAGTTCTATGATACTGTGAAGCAAAATAACCCCCAACCCAACAAGAACATTGAAGGGCAAACCGACTGATTCTTAACAAAGGTTTATCAAAAAATCATAATGCCGAGGAAAATAATAAATAAATTATGGTTTGTATATTCACTGGCTCAATTCTTTCCGCATTAAAGACTTGTTACCCTTTCAGATCTCAGCAAACATGGACTTCATGAACTTCCTCGCTTCTTTTAGAAATCTAAGAAAGTCATGGTTTGGCTTTGGGACTTGGGAGTTGGTGTCTTCTGGTGCTAATTTGGTGGGCGTAGTTTAAACACAGTCAGCGCCAACAGCTTCGTATATTGATTTATAGCCATCTCTTTCTAAGCATTCAGCCAATTCAGCCTTGCAAAAAACATCAACAAGGATGTCAAATGATGAATAAATTATACAGCTGAGATTCTACGACAACTGTATGCTCAATTCAGAAAACTAGTCCTTATATACAGTAAAGATTAAAACTGAATTCAACATATGACACCTTTAGTAAGTTACAACCAAACAGGTACCCAAGGAAAACCATATTGTTTCAAGTATGCCAAATGCTACATATGTCATTCCTTCAATCCTAATGGCTGATGATATAGGAAGTGTTTTGCTCAACTTATTCAAAATATAAGAAAGTTACTGGGAGTTTCAATTTATTCTAGGTAAAATTAAGATGGATAGAACACACCCTTAATAGCAAATTGATCATCATGTGCTTTGGGGTATAATTGGATTATAASTTGTAAGTTAGTAGGACACATGTCTTGTCATTAATAATTCAAAACTACTTTAAAAATGAAAAACTTAAATCCACTGTTCAATATGAGCRMATGATGCCTTCGTATCTGCTTTATAAATAGTGTTCCACTCATAGGATAAAAWTTCTCAATAAAAGACTATATCACCRATAACTTTTTATAGTGGAATACAAGAGAGACCTCTCTCAGTCTCTCTCAATTGTCCTCGATAAGAAAACATGGGGAAAGAACYAACAGCTTCTAAAATCCATGCTAGATTATGAGCGCCAAGTTCAAACAATTAAGAGAAAATCAAATTACAATAAGCATATAGGATTATTTACATAATCTTCAATAAAGGACATGCAACTCACATTCGCAATTTTATTCCCCTTTTTATTAGGTGAAGAGTCCTTGGACAATGTAAAGGATTATTACTCTAATCATTTCATTTGTCCARGAGAGGTGTTCAATACATTAATTAAAAACACTCGCATACCTTCATCTGTGGTATAAGGGCAGGTCCTCCATATGCAAACGCCGTGTATAACTGAACAAGAGTAGCTCCAGCACGTATTTTCTTATAAGCATCTTCACCACTGTTTTAAAGACAAACATGTGCTATATTAGTCAAAAAAGGTTTTAAAATCCCTCTCCATAGAACGCCAGTATGTTGCCATGATTCTTAAAGTACCTGCTACACCCACCAACGCCAATCAAAGGAATCCTCCCTGCCATGAATAATTTTTTGTCAAAAAAAAAGTTGGAAGACGATGAATAGCGAAGAAAGACCTTTGAAAACACTCTTTACACAAGAGATGTATGTAGTATCCTCATTAATTTGCTTCAATAACCACGCGCACGTCCCGCACACACCAACACAGCATCAACAAACTACATCTTAAACTATTTCAAAGATATGCAATAGACCAGCTTGATGTAGAATGGCAATAGTCTAGGTGGCTTGGGTCACATTAAATCTCTAGTAGTCGCCACGCTGAATTGAATTTGTAGCATTCAAACAACTTAACTTGGAACACTAATGTCCTCTAATACAATCAACCCAACCAAGTCGAACTATAATAAATGCTTCCAAATCTTCTTAATATCAAGTAACTTAAGTATTCCTCTTTCCACAATTATTTTGCCCATTATCACTGAGACTGTGACAAGAACTAAAAGTCTAACATATGAGATTGACCACTTAAGAGAGAAGATCATTTGCAAATTCAATAAGAAAAATAAAAGAAACATTCTATTTTATGTCTTTTTAATCAGATAGAGCACATCCAATCGATCTTATCTTTTCTTGGTAGCACGACCACTATAGATGGCAAGATGACTTGAGCAGCCCTACAAAAATTTCTTGAATCTTTCTCTAAAACTAAAGGATTTATTTTCCACTCATTTTCAACTTTGCACACCACGGAAAATAAGTATCAAATCCACAAACCCATGACCACTTATGTCTTTACACATGTTGACAGTGTGGTCCTGTTATTGTCTCAAATTCAACTAATCAAATACATAGGGCAACCATCAGTAACCCCCCAAACATCCCTCAACAGATGAAGAATGAGAGAGAGGATGAAAGATGGAACAGGACTTTCCTCTTATATTTCTCATTGGCTCAAAGGCAAAAGCAATGAATAAATATGACTTGCCCAGTAACATGGCCACATATAAATTTACAAAAAACAAACTTCAAGGATACCCAAAATTTCATGAACAATCAAATAATTCGTTTAATCTATGAAGCAAACAACTTGAAAAAAATTAATAGACAACTAAAAGTGATCACAATAATAATATACCTCATCAACCTACACATTTTTATTCAAAACAAAACAACTGTGTGACTGCCCAAAATGTAGCACTCACATAAACGGAAAGTACAAAACTACCAGTATAACTAATTAGAAAAAATGAGATGAATAGATCTGTAAACATGATCACGTCATGCCTAAACCAAACAGTTGACCTCACTCAAAATACTAAAGAACATTGTTTTTCCATAAATCTTATGCCTAACGTGGCTAAGAGAAAAATTTTCACGAAAGTTTGAAAGAACAATTATAATGATGAAATTCAGCTAAACAAGCAAACAGATTATTCTTGCCTGTACTCCTCACCGTTCAATTAAGCACAAATCTTATTTTTCACGCTTCCCGATGCATATTTATATACGTTAGTAATCTTTAGTTTGTTTGTAAAAAAATGTAAAAAACGGAATTAAAATAAAGGACATCTTGTGATGAATCTAAAGAGATCCCACATGACTATATTTTATTACACGTACAAAAAACAAAAGTTAGTTATATAAGAGGCCATGAATAGTCTAAAACTGCAAACGTTGCAATTATAATGGATCAGAGGAAGTAGTTAGCAAGCTTATGCTTACCATTGGAATCACTCACTGTTCACCAAAAAACACTCACTGTTCACAAAAGGAATTACTGAATAAAGTAATCGTACCCTAGTTAAGAGGTACATTTCCTTCAAAACACTTGTTGAAAGGTCAAACAAAGGCTTCCCACTTAAACCACCGACTTCTTGATATAAAGGATTTTGGCTGACGGAGTCAGGTCTTGAGATAGTCGTATTTGATATTATCTACAAAATAGGGAACCAAGATGTGCTTAGAAATTTATACCATACGTACATTCACACTTTCACAGTTAAGAAAAACAGATGATCACCAATCAAAGTAGCAAGATCTAGTCATGTCTTGGACGAATGCACATTGCATAATGCTCATGCATTCAAGCTCACATGCACATGCATTTCTCATTTTCTCAAAGTTTAAAATAAAATAAAATAAAATATATKTTTAAAAAAAATGACCAAAAATGACTTGGTGGGAAGGAGTTAGAAAAGATCTGAAGCAGTTGGATTTGCAAGAGAGTGAGGCTCTCGATCGGAGGGAGTGGAGGAGGAAAATTTATGTGGATGACCTCCCGGAATAATCACTTTTTGGTTCATGTTAGCCGACCCCACATATGGGATTAAGGCTATGATTGATTGATTGATTGATTGATATATTTAAAAAAAAGTATATCTTTCAAAAATACAAGTAAATGACACTTCCTAATGTAAGCAATAGAAAGATGATAACGATTTATGCTTGTAAAAGATGCAGATTATAGTATTTTAGTTCTTCCAATAAATCCACTTGAAACTACAGGATTTTTTTATCCAACTAAAGCATACAAGTCATGTATACAACAACCATGATCCAGAGCAAGGATCAGGAATGGCAATATCTAGTTGGCAAAGAAAAGGCTTACTAACCTAACTACTACCTAAGTGAAGAAGAAAGCTTACCAATCCATCTACTTGGAGAGCAAGAGCAACCTGAGTTAAAAAGAAAATAGAAATTGTGAGTACGGAATATTGGATACTAGGACAGCTCTACATCACACAAGCAGTGAAGAAGATATGTACCGCAGCAATGTCTTCAAGATCTTGTCTAGACAAGTCTGGGGCAATTTTCACTAGCAAAGGGGGTGGACCTTCATCTCCCCATTGCATTTCATCACGGGCAGCTTGAACCTAGATGATTTACCATATTAATGCCACAGCTAAAAGCAAAGAGTTGAGAAAAACAAGATTAGAATAAGAAGACAAAACCTTCTTTACAAGATCCTTAAGCTGTTTTCTCAGGCCATCCCGAACAGAATCGATGCCTTTGACAATTGAAAAACGAATGGTGTTTTGCGAGTGTTTTGAGGTTTTGAGAGTGTATACGGACTATAAGTGTGTGGCTCGAGTTAGCACATTAGCTGTACTAATTGTGAGATGTTTCAGAAATTGTTCTGGATAAAAATATCCGAAAAATACGTATGAGATATCTCGAAAAAGAGTTATGACACGGGGACGCACACGTTTTGACATTAGGTTTTCCCGGATATTATAGCTGCGAAGTTCTCCAGCTCTTTTTCTCGGGATCAAATAGTACGCTCGAAACACAGTTGGAACAATAGTTGTGAATTTTATGAATATAAAAATAAAAATCTGAAAAAATACGTAATTCCAGAAGAGTCCCAAAAAACAAACGGAGGAGGCAAGAGCACATTAGACAAAATCCTCTATTTTAGCGCATAGAGCTAGAGTAGTTGATATCCGAAGACGTGCTCCTTTATTATTACCGGCCCAGATAAAAAGTGCCTCGAAAGGAGCTGCGAATTATTTGAGAAGTTTAGGCATTACAAAAAAATCAAAAAATATCGTATTCACATCCGTAACAGCAAGAGTAATTACCACGTGCTGCGCACTACACTTTTGCAAATATCGCTAACTTTTTGACTATATTATTAACCGAATTCATCCTTGTGTGGAGTACGTCACTAGTTACTGTCTATGCAGCCTTGAATAAAAATGCCTTAGAAAACTGAAATTGCGTGAGTACTAAAGATCTTCAGTCCTGTGACCCGACAAAGATATAATTATGGCGCTAAACAGCATATAACCCTGCGTAATATATGCTCCACTAACAATGGATATCTGAAAATAACGAGTCATTTGAGTTGCAACTTCCCCAAAACCTCGAAAATCTATCCGAACCTCTTACTCGTCCGTTACGTGAATTTTATGGATCGTTCGTCCGCATTTCCCTGAGAGAAAGGCTATTTTTCGAGCGGCACAGCCTAGACACCCTTCAAACGCTGCACTCCTCGTGTACGCTAAAGAACAAGATGGTTCGAACTGAAATGTTATTCGCCCTCTATGGAAACATGCTTCTGGGTCCTCGTTTTTCCTCCAGGCAAAGTTGACACCATGCACTACTCTTGCCTCCACGGACCACCCCACAAAAATTTTGGGGATTCGTTCGCTTACGTCAGGTCCCAGGTGGTGAAAAACGTGAAACGGCCTCGTTTTTCCGTGCCGTTTCGGCGACCGTACTCGACGTGTTTACCATGAAATTTCTCTCATAGCTTTATTATGATGAGGGATGTCTATGTCAATAGGTTTCGACCCCAAGATACCTATAATTCGAGTGCGCCTCCCACGAGACGTTTCTGAAACGATTTGTCGCTTATGAACGAGCAACAATTGGCTTGCGACTCTCGAAATCTCCTACGTTTTCAAACCCAAATGTTCCTGACACAATCAATTATTCGTCCAATGAAACCCAAAGGTACTAATTTTGGCAATTTTTTCTGAAAATGTCCGGACAACCTTCATTAGTGATGTATAACCCAACGGTTTTTTCTGCCAAAAAATGACATCTCGTGACCCGCTCGAATTTGTCTAAGAATTTTCCGTCAAACCTTCAGGTCAATGAGAAATGGACTATTCCCTGACATTTCGACGAACCAATCTAAGTCATACCTGCCTCCTAAACGAGTGTTTCGACGTTTCTCGTTTTTCTTTGACGGGAACCTTAAAAGTCGTCGTAATGCGAGCTCATTTGAGCCCCAATCTTCTTGGACCCATATCATAATACCAGTAATGAACCCATGTACACCCAATTTATGGCGAATGTGTGTTCTCCCGAAAATTCGTCCGGACGACCTCATTTCTGGAGTATATAAACTGCCACGAGCTTTTTCGCCAAAAAGAAAACATGTTCTCGGTGAATCCGGCTGCTGATGTTGTCTAAAATTTTACACAGACATCTAGGTCATGGAGAATTGGACTAATTCCTAACAGTTTCGGACCCAAAATAAGCGTGCTACATATAACGAACTGTTTCGGAATACGTTGTCTATCGCATTTTCCTTTGACGCTGAACTCAAAATCCGCTGTATGGACTCATTTGGACTCCAAAATCTTTCTTGGAGCGCATTATATTACCATATGAAAACCTATGTAAAATTTTGGCAATTTTTTCGAAAATTGTCCGAATACTCATTTCGGTGTTGTATATGTGCACATCGCACCGAAACTGATCCTGCCCACTAGCTCACGATCACGAATACCGTCAGAATGTAAAACTTTTGTTTAAGTTGCCTAACGTAATGTGAGTTATTATCAAAAAGGGGCAGCATTTTTGCATTTGGCCCTGATCCAAAAATTCACATTAAAGTGATTTCAACTTTGAACAAACAATAAATAAATACATTGATGGACTGAATTGGAAGATCCAGATTTTATAATAAGTGATATTAATTTAGAATCTTGCTAATATCGTAATTGATAAATTGTATACAAAGTCTTGTTTGATTTCTCCATTAAATATCTATTTAGATTATCTTGGAGATAAACAATTCCTAAGTGGCCTCCCACCCATATGGTGATTGCTCTAAATACCCCAACTTGACTCAATTACGCAAACATTTCGTAAATTTCTTTTAAAAAAAAAACCCTTAATTTATAAACATTTGATCGTATTAGGTAACTAACATAGATAAGTCCCGAGCAAACTCACGATTCTTTATATGAAATACAAATTGCTCTAAAACTAAAAATTAATTTTGAAAAAATAAAGATAACAATAAATTTTTTGAATAATTAAAAATGTAACTATTCTTTAAAATAAAAGTTTCAATTACGAACAAAAAAATAATGATCATTTTAAGATTTAATACAAATTTCAAGTGGTTAGTCATAAAATTGATATCAATTCGTCATTAGGCTTTTTTGCGGTTAATTTTAAAAGAAAAACTATAAGATCACAAATCCGATTAAACCATTAAGTTCAATTCACTATTGCCAGGTCATTAAAACACACTATCTTGACTACACTTTAGATGCCTTTGGCCCTTTGCCTTGTGAAAATTTTCAAATCTCAACAGTACTACTGCATAAGGCATAGCAGTATCTGAATCGCTCGTGAATCCATCATTAACCTGGATTGCCAACGAAGTCCGTTTTTACTGGAATCAAAGTCAGCATTTCGTGTTAACTTCTCCATATTGCGCTTTCAGATTCTCCACCTTCGTAACCACCAACGCAATGACGTCTTGGCATAGGCGTCCAGACCATGTATGTGACGCCTTGCGTAGGCATTCCACACCATGGTTGGACGCCTATGGCAAAGCGTCCAAGTCATTCTAAAGTCCTACATGTTTTTACGTGGTTTTTGGGTGGTGGTTGTTTGGTGGTTAATGTGGTGTCAGGTGGTTTTTTGTAGTAAAGGTGCCTTGGTGTGGTTGTGGTGTTAGGTGAGGTGTGTTGGGTGGTTAGGCAGAGGGGGATTGGAGGAAGACGTGTTGGGAAATTTACACGAAGTGGATTTAATTCTAAGTAAAGTGGTGACTTCGATAGTATTCCCCATCAATTACTTCTCAACATGCTGAGTATAAACAATGCTGGTTAAAACTCATAATGTCAACCAATAGAAAAAGAATAGAGTTCAACCGGTGCACGCTTCAACTATGCCATTGCAAATAGAATTTTGTGTTTTTGTTATTCGATACCTTTGCTCATACAATCAAATGAATTAAAGGCAGATGAACTGTTCTTTAATCTCAGACCCTATTGATGGTAATAATCTTTACATGTGTCAAAACTTTCCCTGATCCAATATCAACAAACTATTCGAAAACATGTCAGATACCTCTGCAAGTTCTATGATACTGTGAACAAATAACCCCCAACCCAACAAGAAGAACGTTGGAAGGCAAACCGGACTGATTCCTAACTAAAGGTTTATCAAAAAATCATAATCTGAGGTAAAATATATAAATAAATATGGTTTTGTATATTCACTGGCTCAATTCTTCCGCAATTAAAAGACCTGTCACCCTTTCAAGATCTCAGCAAACATGGACTCATGGAACTTCCTCGCTTCTTTTAGAAATCTAAGAGTCATGGTTTGGCTTTGGGAACTCTGCGAGTTGGTGCGTTCTGTGCTAATTTTGGCTGGGCGTAGTTTAACACAGTCAGCGCCAAAGTTCGTATATTGATTTTATAGCCATCTCTTTCTAAGCATTCCAGCAATTCAGCTTGCAAAAAAAATCAACAAGGGAATGTCAAATGGAATGAATAAATTAGACAGCTGAGAATTCTACGACAACTGTATGCCTCAACTTCAGAAAACTAGTCTTATATACAGTCAAAGATTAAAACTGAAATTCAACAATATGACACCTTTAGTAAGTTACAACCAAACAGGTACCGCAAGGAAAACCATATTGTTTTCACAAAAGTATGCCAAATGCTACATATGTCATCCTTCAATCCTAAGTGGCTGATGATAATTATGGAAGTGTTTTGCTCAACTTATTCAATATAAGAAAGTTAATCGGGAGTTTCAATTTATTCTAAGGTAAATATTAAGAATGGATAGAAACACACCCTTAATAGCAAATTGATCATCAGTGCTTTGGGGTATAATTGGAATATAATTGTAAAGTTAGTAGGACACATGTCTTGTCATTAATAATTCAAAACTACTTAAAAATGAAAACTTAAATCCACTGTCAACTATGAAGCTATGATGCCTTCCGTACTGCTTTATAAATAGGTTCCACTCTCGAGGATAAAAAATTCCTCAAATAAAGACTATAATCAACCTATAACTTTTTTATAGTGGAATAAAGAGAGACCTCTCTACAGTCTCCTCTCAATTGTCCTCGATAAAAACATGGGAAAGAACAAACAGCTCTAATCCATTCTAATTATGACGCAAGTTCAAACAATTAAGAGAAAAATCAATTACAATAAGCATATAGGATTATTTACATAATCTCAATAAAGGACATGCAACTCACATTCGCATTTTATTCCCTTTTTAATTAAGTTAAAGAGTCCTTAGGAACAATGTAAGGATTATTACTCTAGATCATTGTCAATTTTCCATGAGAGGTGTTCAATACATTAGATTAAACACTCGCAAATGTACCTTCATCTGTGGTATTAAGGCGCAGGTCCTCCATATGACAAAACGCCTGTATAACGAACAAGAGTAGCTCCAGCACGATATTTTCTTATAACATCTTCACCGTCCACTGGTTTTAAAAGACAAAATGTGCTATATTAGTCAAAAAGTTAAAAAAATCCTCTTCCATAGAACTGCAGTATTGCCAATGATTCTTAAAGTACCTGCTTAAACCCTAAACGCAATCAATAGGAAATCCTACCCTGCATGAAAATTTTGTTTGATCAATAACAAAAATGTAAAGTGAAGACGATGAAGCGCGAAGAACGACCTTTTGAAAACCTCTTTAACAAAAGATGTATGTAGTATCCTCATAATTTGCCTCAATAAACACGCGCACGTGCGCCGCGCTACAACACAAACACACAAAGCTACAATCTAAAACTATTTCAAGATGATGCAATAGACCAGCCTTGATGTTAGGAATGCAATAGTTGGTGGCTTGGTCTAATAAAATCCTGAGAGTCCCATGCTGAATTGAATTCTGTAGATTCAGAACAAACTTAACTTGGCACATAAGGTCTAAGCAATTTCAACCCAACCAAGGTCCCGAACTATATATAAAGTGCCTTTCCAAACATTTGCTAATATCAAGTACAATTAAGTGTCCTCATTTTCATACAATTATTTTTGCCCATTATTCATGTAGAACCTGTAAAGTTAACAAAATGTTAAACTAAAGTCTAACATATGGAGATGACTCATTAAAAGAGGAAAGATCATTGCAAAATGTTGGCAATGAAGTAAAAAAATAAAAGTAAACATTCTTATTTTAGTTTTCTTTTATACAAGATGAAGGGCACACCAATCTGATCTATTCTTTTTTCTTTGGTAGCACGAACCACTCATAATGGCAAATGGACTTGACAAGCCCGAAAATTTCTTTGAATCGTTTTCTCATAAGCAGATTATTGTTCACGTCCATTTTTCAACTTTGCACCCTTATACAGAAAAATATATATCGAAATCCACAACCCATGGACTCTTTTGGTGTCTTTTACAATGTTGACAGTTGGTCCTGATTATTGCTAAATCAAACTAATCATATAATCAACAGCAACCGTATCAATTAACACACCAACCCCCTCAACAGAGAAGCAGAGAGAGAGGGATGGAAAGAGGTACATTTCCTCTTTTTTTTTTCTGTTGGCTCAAAGGCAAGCATTGATATAAAAATGAATGCCGTTTGGAGCATTAACTTGATAGTGCTTCACTTGTGAGTATAATAGTCATAAAAAGTGACAATCGCGAAAGGGAGATAAATAACCAAATTCCATGAACATTCAAATATTATTGTCTTGAAATTTTGAATATCACTTTTAAGTTCTAATACAATAGCAAAAATTATATATACACATATGACATCTAGTAGTGATGACACCATGAAATAATTATACCATTTCCTCCTTTCAACCTTACACATATCAAGCTATATGTTTTATCTCTACATAAAAATACTTAATTTTGTTGTGCGAGACTGCAAAATGTTGAATATTAACTGGTATTAAAATTATTAGGCTAATACTTACAGTTATAGATCCTAATTAGAAAAATGTAGAGTGATTATGTGCTTTAATATAAACATGATCATGTTCCCTGCTAAAACAAACAAAGGACTTGAGTTCACTCACAAAAGAGCGAGGGTTAAGAGACATGTTTTTTCCAGTGAGAACTCAGATTGATATAGACTGTAGTGGCGAAGAGGTATAGTTAATTATCCTACCTGACAAAGCTCTTTCGCTAGCATTTCAATGTATCCTGTTGGGAGTTAGGAGGTTTCTAGTGCAACCAAGGTATGGAAATCGATGCAATTCTTGCTGTACGTTATGTGACCTTCCATTCCATTATATGCATTGTCCAGCACCAACGGCCACAGAAAATTCTTATTATTTCAGCGCTTCACATGCATTATGAATTTGGTATTAATAGGTGTGGATTTCGGAATTATCTTTAAGTTGTGTTTTTCTGTTCAGATAATTGTGAAGAAGAAATGGAATGTTAAAAAAAGGATCAGTCTTGTGAGAAATTCTAAATAAGAATTCCTCACACAATGACTATAGTTTTTATATTCACTCAAATATACAAAGTTATTATTATGAGAGGAGAGAGGCCTAGAATAAGTGCTTACTAAATCTCGCAACTATGTCAATTATAATGGATCAGAGGAAGTAGTTAGCAAGCTTATGCTTACCATTGAATCACCACTGCCTCTCACAGCAACAAAACTCACTGTTCACTAAAAAGGAATTACTGAATAAAGTTAATCGTACCACGCTAGTTAGAGAGTACATTCCATTCAAAACCAGGACACTGTAGTTGAAAGGTCAACGGACAAGAAGAGCACTCCCACTTAAACCACGACTCTTGATATAAAAGATTTTGGCTGACGGAGTCAGGTCTGAGATAGTCACGTATTGATATTATCTACAAAATGGGAACCAAGATGTGCTGAGAAATTTATACCATACGTACATTCACACTTTCACATAAGAAAAACAGATGATCTACCAGTCAAAAGTAGCAAGATCTAGTCATGTCTGACGAAGCACATTGCATAGCTCCATAGCATTCCAAGCTCAACATGCTAACCATGCCATTCTCATCTTCAAAGTTAAAATAAATAAAAAAATGATTTTTTGGTTCTGAAAACAAACCTTTTTATAACTAAAATTTGCGAAAGAAAACCTTTTAAAACGTGATGAATGTCGTGCGATAAATGAAACCTAAATTAAAATTTAGATTTTTGGCGAAACACGCATCTGATGTGACGTCATCATTATACTAGTTTGTACACTACTTATATCATGAATATTATGGAGTATGACATTCTTTACATTTTGACTTATTATCTCAATGCCTTTATTTGCCTGTCACTCTCCTTCATCTTATCCCTGTTGTAATTGTTCCTCAATTGATTACGATGCTCACTTTTAGCTTACTTCTCTTCATCTTCCAACTGCGTGTCTTTTACCATCAGTATCATTATGTTGTTTGGGGTTTGTACTGATATGCGTTGGAGGCACATGATCATAATCAGAGAAAATATTGAAATTCAAAGTTTCATCAGCTCGATTAACCTCATTGAAGCAGTTATGGTTTAAGTGTTTTCCGAAATGCAATTTCGTAACTTATTTGTGTACTTATTCATGTTATTACTCATTATGTTACACGATCTTGTTTTCATTCTCTATTTACTCACTGTCCTACATATTGTCACTACAAACTCGTATCATTTATTCTTTTGCTCGATTTTGGAATTCAAAGGCGAAAAAAAGAGAATCGTTTGTGTCGAAGGAGCCTTCAAAACGAATTGGTGTGAATTACACAAGGTTATTTACAAACAAATTTGATTTTAAACTCTGCTATTTTTTTTTGTATTCGAAATTTTAGCGTTTAATTGCCACAATTTCATTTTTTTTTTGTTTTGTTTTGATGTTATGTTTGGATGAATTTATGGTAAGCACAAGTATCGCAGAAGGAATTTTTGAAGATATATAAAACGAACAATAGGAATTACGAGGAATGATATATAAAGAAGGAAGATAGATTTGTGAAGATTATATATCAGATTAGTATTTGTTGGTCTCGTTAGGTAGAATGTACAGAGGGAGGACCATAAGCAAATGTGATGGCATGCTAAACACAACATTAGGAGCAGACAACAAAAGATAGGCTAGCAGCAGACAGACTCATAGCAATTTGAAGAATCAATACAATTGTGGAAGAAATGATGTTATATAAATAGTATCCGCGGAGAAGAATCATTTTAATGTTGCACAGCTTATTACTCAGATAGGGGGAATGAATATCAGTTTCATCCTATAGTTGGTTTCGAGTGGTCAAGAGGATGATCAAACCCTATTTAGTAATAAAGTCTAAGAGAACCCAGGAAATGACGATCAGTGAAGGGTGTGTGTTTTTGTATCGCGAGACCAAGTAAAATAGTTGAGATGTAGGGTTTCAATGTTTGACAATTATATTTTAAAAGAGTAATATTGCATAATGTTTGGTTATAATAGGTTTGTGTTCTAGCCATAAAGAGTCCTAGAGAATAAATATTATATTATTATCCTGCAAAATATAGTATATTCTGTCATAAATAACAAGTAAAATGACAGACTTTCCTAATGTAAGTTCATATAGTAAAGTAGAAAAATTAGTGCTGTGTGTTAGAAGATAGCATGATATAAATATTTCGTCTGGATGTATCTCCCTTCTTGTCCATAAATGCCTATCATTGAAAACTACAGGATTCTTTATCCAACTCAAGACCAGTGACAAGGTCTATCTGTATTGAGCAAGGCAACACATGGATTACAGAGCAAGGATCAGGAATGGCAATACTAGTTCGGCAAAGAAAAGGCTTACTAACCTAAACTACTACTAAGTGGAAGAAGAAAGCTACCAATCCATCTACTTGGAGAGCAAGAGCAACATGGAGTTTAACAAAAGAAAATGGAAATTGTGAGAAACGGAATAGTTGGATACAAGGACAGCCTACATCCACACAAGTCATGAGAAGATAATGTAGCCCCCGCAGCATGTCTTCAAGATTTGTCTAGACAACGTCTGGGGCAATTTTCCACTAGCAAAGGGGGTGGACCTTCATCTCCATTGCAATTCATCACGGCAGCTTGAACCTAGATGATTAGCCATATTAATGCCACAGCTAAAGCAAAGAGTTGAGAAAAACAAGAATTAGAATAAAGAACAAAACCTTCTTTACAGATCCTTAACTGTTTTCTACCTTTGAAGCTGACGCAGTCCAGTGTTATTGTGGTACGATACTTGAATTACCTGAACGAATAAATTGGACAGCTTCAATACTTAATTAAAGAAAATCTACAATCTACCACACAAAATATCCTGCACCTAATACCAACTCATGTCATAAGACTCGGCTATAGATCAAACGGCACCTAGTAGCAATCCTTTTTCACAAGAAAAAATGAAATGATGAAAGCCACTTCATGACCAGCAATAGCAAAAAATATGTCTGTTTCCAAGTACAGAAAGAAGATTAAATAAAGGTTTGAAAAATTCAGCAAGTGTAGCTCACTACTCAGGTTTTGGAAATAAAAAATAAAACTGTATCACTAGAATTTGTTTTTGGTTGTTTAACAATATCTTCAGTTTTTATTAAAAAAATCTTGTTTCTACTTTGATAACCTACAGGAAATTTTGAAAAACGGATGTCCCTTTGGAACCGGTCCCTGAGAAAGAGCTAAGATTGTCAAAGCTTAAAAAGATCTATAGCAGAATTCTTCCAATGTGCTAACAATGACCTAACAGTGAAGAGAAAGTTATTTCTGGAAAACAGATGTTAGTGAAGAACAAAGAGTATGGGCTTAATTAAACGGTCAACATTTCAAAGAAATGTTCCTCAAACTTTATGTATTACAAGTTTAACAACTAAATAGCAATCCAAGTAGTCTCTTAAATAGCAACGACAAGGATTAACATTTGTCTATGATCCACAAGAAGCCCCCCATATATGGTCATATTCAGTTTATTCTACCAAAAATCACAAACTCACATTCCGTGACGCATAACCACAGTCAAACAAATTAATCACACCTCTCCCAATAATGGTACGTAACATTTTTCCCAAAACTCTGCTGAATTTGCACTGAAATCCAAAGCAGAGTCAGAAAGCCAATAACCATTGAGAAGCTAAACTGTTTTAACAAGGCTTTATATGTGTTAAGTGCCATATGGGGGACAAACACCGATAATTTGTACCCACATGAAACATAACTATAAGCCAAAATGGACACCAAATGTTATTTACTATAATATATCCGATTCTTGACAAATGGAATACTATAAAAAGTCGCATAGACCACATAGTTTACTTTACATTAAAGAGAATCAAATAACAGAAAATAGTAAACAGGGGAATAAGAGGGGAGAAAGAATAAAAAATCTACAGTAGATCTGCATATTGTGATAGTGTGAGGCACCTTGACATAGTCATTAGCACATCTTCGCTGTTTTATTCTTGCCAAGGTTGACGCCGAGAATTTCCTGGTCCGCCTTTCCTCCAGTTCTCATCATTCGAAATTGAAGAATGCATAGAACTGTCATCCAAACTTCCTCTTACCATGCTGCACCTAAACGTTTACAACACTTGTATACCTTCACTATTAAATCCACAACGATGATGATTGCACTGGTAGCACATCAAACAAATGCATAACATAAAGAGATGTGGATGTTTAAGGCAGTGGGCAACCAAATTTGTAATCCTGCAGTCCACAATTCATCATTTCCAAACCATATACGCTTCAATCAACTTTTCTCTCCACTTTCCCTCCAAGGTTCAACATCACCTCACACTAAAATACCTTAATATTGAGGCTTGAAGAAAATCAAAAGAGATACAGCTTTGGTACTAAAGTAAAGTGTAAAACAAGTAACATAAAACTTCAGGAGTAATATATGCTAATCATTCTTTTCTAATCTTATAAAGATTGCCCGCAAAATTGAAATAGATTAGCCTGGTAACTCCGTCAATCATCAGAAGAATGTGATAATTTCCCCCTTAAGACAACTTTTCCTGTTTTATACTGTCCAAGCTCCAAACTTAGGAACTATAGAGTATAGATCAACTACACAGTAGGATATTTCCAATAAGGCAATATATATTAGTAACAATTGATCCATTGATAAAAATGTAAATAGTGATAACACTTGATACAAGCATAAATATAGAAATGAAGGATTCACGAAGTTAATAACCTATTGCATCACAAAATATAGACATGCGTGAATCTAAAGAAAACCCCTCTTTCTAAGCAAAGATCATTAGCAAAAAGGGTAACTAGACTAGCTGAAAATGACACGTTAATAAAGGAGATTTTAAAAAGATACTTACCGCTCCTCCCGCAATCTGAAGATACGGGGTGATTACCCTCCTGTGAACAGGTAACCGACCCAACTTCAACACAGCCAAAACCTAGACAAGCAGACCTTCAACAGCTCAGCATTTTTATCAAATCCGGCAAGCAAGACCAATTGGATGACAACTTTCTTCCCATAGTTCAAGCCCTAGTACGTAGGATCTTGCCTTTTTCTCTAGGAACCATCCACGAGCAGCTGCTGCCAGCCACCTATGAAACCTGGACCAACAGGCAAAGAATGGATTCACAGATTTGTGCTGAAAACAACCAACCACTGAAGAAGAAAATAATCTTTGCTAAAATAAGCATGAAAAGATATAAAATATACATTCCAAAGAACAAAAAGGGGTGCAGCTGGGGAAAAAATTGCACAATAAATCACAATAAGTTCTAGATAAGACCACGTTGTCGCTTTTTGCTATAATGACTTACAATCCAATTACATCAACAGAAAAAACAAGAAATTTGAAATGAAATACACAAATGTTCTTCAAGAAATAATGTTAAATCATATGCAAATAGCCAATATATCATGGAAAAAATTCTGAAAAATCACACTCAAAGTTCAATTTTTCCCTGAATTACACAAGTTAAAGTATTCTGATCCTAAAATTAATTATAAGCTTCTTCATTAGTTTCACAGGGAAAGCTTACAATTTTTGTTAATGTTCTGTCTGTTTGACATTGTCAATGCAATTGTTCAACAAACGTCGTATTTTATAATTAACTCTTGAAAATAACATTAAACCAATAATCTTGAACCAACTCCCAAGATTAAACCAAGGAACGACGAAAATAACAAAGAAATAATTGCATAACAATGTACATACCTATAAAACTATCAAATGCCAATAATAAATAGTAACTACTCCCAATAATGTCATTTGGCAACAAACCACTCCTGGCATTAAGAAGGACATAAATATACAACAATGAATTCGTGTGAAATGCTCACAATAAAGCGAATTTCACAAACCTGTAATATACAAGAACAGCACATTTACAAATGAGAAATATCAATCTCCTAATTTACAACTTCAGCAAAGCATCCAAATTATAGTCAAGCTTGTGAGTGAAAACTAAGGATTTGAGCTTCAGCAAAGGTTCCAAAAGTACCATGTTTGGAGTAAAATAAAAAACTCACACATAATACAAAGGCATGAACATTTGACACCTCAATATTGCTTTACAGCCAAGATAAAAATCAAAGAGCGTCAATTGACGATATGTCCGCATTAAGTGTGGCTAAAGCTGAGATACTCCTAAGGCCTCAACACGTAAGATTGCAAGTTTGCAAAATAGAGAAATTCACTTTTATAAAGTTTGTAAGGGGGAAATGTAAGAGAGAAAGTAATGGGCCCAATGAGAAGTTTAATGAGAAAATTACTGGACACTTGTGCTTTGCACATTTATTGCACTACAACATCCAATGAAAGAAAGCTACAAAGTGACAACACGACAACGCATGTCACAATGACTTAGA
>SNQN01001567.1:73205-88695 GCA_008642245.1 Bassia scoparia | reverse complement strand
GTTCAACTTATTTCCCCATTTCACCCCACAAAAAGATGCACAAAACCACAACAATCTTCCTTAATTCTCACAAGAGGAAGAAAAAAAATAACCAAATTCTTCAATTTCCAATCCAAACAACGAAGTAAAAGAATTACTTCGTTTGAACAAATTCAGCAAAACATCTACAAAACACCCAACAAAACCTAATTTCTATGATATACAATCCAACAGCAGCTCAAAACAGCATGTTTCTTTTGGCTTACTACAGCAGCTAAGTTTACTTGTAAACATCGACTCATCAGATGGCATCCCTGCAAGCAAGAATAAAGCATGAATTTAAAGTAAGACATTAAAGTAAACAACTAATTCTTTAATCAAAAAATTGAAAAACCCACTAATTTTTTTTGATGTAATTACAAAAACCCACAAATTATTTTCACCGAAAAAGGAACACCCAGTAATTATTTCAACAAAAAAACGAAAACCACTCATTATTCCAGCAAAAAAAAACAGAAAACCACACAATTTAAGCTCGAAAAACCAAAAAGATTAAAAATTTATGCAACTCAAAAACAATAGCAGCTCAGCGGAAACCACAAACCTGGAAGAGGAGAGAGAAAGCGGTGGTAAGAAGATGAGATTTCAGAAGCTTCTGAAACGAGGATTTTATCTGGTGAAAATGGATAAAATGATCAGAGAAGAATACAAGAATGGTAGTACATGTATTTGTATGTTGTATAAGAAATGATGAGAGAGAAGGAAAGAAATTTTTTGTGTGTGAGATGGTTTTTGTTTGTTTTGAGAAAACAAAAACAATGGAAGAGAGGAGAGAGAGAGAGAATGGAAGGTAAGGAAGGAAGCCTCGACACGAACGATGGAGTTGCAGACCAAGGAAGGATCGTATTAGGACAAAAGTTGGAGATTATTGCCGATTTCTTTTCTTCTTTCTTTCTCCTTTTTCTTTTGTCTTCCTTCCACTTTTTCTCTACCAATATAATACCAAGTATATAATACGGCCAATATACGGAATACGAGTATAAGGATAAACAGTGAGAATAGTTCGATTAGGTTACGACATAAACAATACACATAGAGATAGGGGATAGGGATTTTTTTTTATGTGTTTAGGTTCCTTGCACCTCTCTGAATACTACGAAGTAATGTACGTAAACGGGTAAAAAGATAAACAGTGACGAATAGCTCGATTGGTTACGACATTAGCAATAAACATAAAGAAAGGGGATAGGGTTTATCAGTGCTTAGTTTCCCTTGCGGTTTTTAAATACTACAAAGAAATATACGAAAAACGAGTATAAAGAGAGAGGGTGGGGAGTGATTCGATTGATTATTTAGGAATTAGGACATTAACAATAAGCATAAATTTGAGGAAATTTATCTTGAACTCATTTCCTTATGTCTCTCTAAGAGCACTAATAGTCTAATACTAATGGGCATTTTATGTCCATCATCTTTTTTGTTGAAAATCATGAAATAAGACCTACACTAGTTGGGCAAAATCTCCTTACCAATTGCAAAAGTGTATTGCTATAGAGTTGGGCAAAGTTGTAGTGCTACAGTATAGAACTGATCCCACTGCTAAGCTACTTCTGCAATTTTTTTTGCTTTTCCACCAATCAAAATAGTAGTTTGGTGGGGCCCACATAGGATGCGGAGTTTTTTTTACCATTAATGTGGTAGGAAAGTTGTATATGAGAAAAATTGGGTAGAAAGAGAGAGAAAGTAGGAGAGAGAGTGATGAGGATTTTTTTTTTAGCCACTAGTGCTAGGGTCTAAGCGTAAAAAACCCATAAAGATACGAATTATTTCATTTCTCTATGAGTTTTTAGTGATTTGTTCGACGTACTTTTTTTAGATTATTTTTTAAAAGGATTGTTTTCGAACGTTACTTGACTAGAAAATTTAAATGTTCGATGTGTGATGATTTGAGTAGGATTTAGTGTGAAAGTTACTTTTGCATAATAGCGGCTTTTATTTTATGTACCAATTAATAATACTCATTTCTTTTATAGCTAATACATTACTACTATTATCGAACCATGTTTTGTACAATTTGATTTGACGACAGCTAACAACTAATGCTTTTAATAATTTACATTATGTTGCCACAATTACTAGCTTAGCTAAAAAAATAAAAAATTACTAGCTACTACACATTTAACAGCTATCGAGCCTACCACAATTATCATTGGCCAAACATGCCCTAATGAGCTTATTTTAGACTTGATCAAATTGTGGAGATAATTTTACTTGTCCATTCATGAGATTGGAGAAGAGTATAAGACTTCAGTTATTAGTGTACTAACCTCCTTAAAAATTGTCGCTTAATACCTTTTTAGTACTACTTTTTGTAAACTACTAGTATCTTTCTAACTTTTTTTTCAACAATACCTTTGTAAGATTGTTATTTTGTTAATATTTAAAAGAGTCCTTGTGCTCAAAATTCGACGAAAAAGTCAAATATTTCTTGTTGACTTGTTATTTTCCGTCACTTTTCTGCATAGGCTACACCCGTTATATATAGTCTAGTCTTTATGCACACGATGTTGCAGTAACAACTTTTTAAATATAATGAGCTTTAATTTGTGGAAATATACACTACCTCAAGGTCCTCAACTTAATATTAAAATGACAATTTGAATTTAATTCCGGAAAAAATGAAAATATAATTCTTAAGCATATGCATTTTTGGTTTACAATCGCTTGAAAATTGCTTAAATTAGTTATGTGTTAAAAACATAATTTCCTCTTTTATTTAATTGTACAATATTAGTGAGATGGAGATTAATTATTGACAGAGGGAGTAATTGTTTTTTGTGTTATTGTCAACTCAGTATTCATATAAACCGACCAAATTAATATAGTGTTTAATTTTAAGTTGGGAAGAAGGAAGCAAGTAGTGGATGAGAAGTACACAAGGCCACAAGGGTTGTATCAGATCAAAGATGTTGATTATAAGAAGCTCAGGAAGCTTATTCTCGAATCGAAACTCGCACCGTGCTTTCCCGGAGGCGATGATTGCGATTGCGGCCTTCTTGAAGAATGCCCCATTTGTTTTCTGGTTTGTATTATCTTTAATTTGATCAATTCATCACCTTTTGGTTTYTAAGAGCTGTTTTCTTGGTTTCATATGATTGTTGCTTTGCTTTTAGGGTGTAGAATGTMTGTGCATTTGAGGAATGATATGTTTCTAAAATTAGGTGTAGCTCGGAATATTTTATCCGTGGTTTATTTTTGTAAAATGATAGTATAATTAGTGCTTGTAGTTAGCTCATCATCATGCCATGCTGTTGCTTTTGCTAGACTCCAGTAGAAGGATTGTGTGTGGTAACTATATGATTTCGACACACTTTTATCTGTTTAAGTTTTGCTGAATTGGATGAAATTAAGGTTAACTATTAGTATATAGTGATMATATTTTTCACATTATGCTGTTGAAATCTGTAAGTATGGCATTTCTAAGTGAGCTGTTTTGATATTGTAGTATTACCCAACTCTCAARCGGTCAAGATGCTGTATGAAAAGCATATGTACAGGTAGTTATCGATTGTTTTTCTGTATGKCATTATATTTTGTYTAAGTTWTTGGTGTATTTTAACAATGAACACAAACWTATTTGGTTCGTTGATTTCTTTTGTTGCCAGAGTGTTTTCTACAGATGAAGAATCCAAATTCAACTAGACCTACACAGTATCCTTCTTTATGTGTTGCTCCTATTTTGTTTTTCTTGTATTGTTAAGTTCTCTACATGGGATTGTGCTTTGCTTTAGATTTTATCAAGCTAGGGAACTTGATTTGACTTGACTTGTATAGATGCCCATTTTGTAAAACATCAAATTACGCTGTGGAGTACAGGGGAGGGAAGTCAAAGGAGGAGAAAGGACAAGAGCAAATAGTAAGAAACATAATGTCTTATCTTATTGTTATAGTATGGTATCTAGCTTTAAGTCTGGTGCTGATGTTTTTACTGACCTTGGCAGGAGGAGCAGAAGGTCATAGAAGCCAAGATTGGATGCGACGCAAGAGCTCCTAGAGGAAGAGGAGACCAGCATGGAAGAAAGCACTACCCTTCAAGTGTAGATCCTCGGACACAGAAAATGTTGATTGCAGCACATCTGGAGGCATAGAGTGTGAAGAATTGCCCTTCTTGATTCAGTGGCACACGAAGCCCAGACACCCAGTTACAGACATGGCAGGTGAGTCATTGGTTTTTGTTTTAATTTTGATCTCCAAAATGAAAGATATTTTGCTTTAATTCCCTTGGTTAACATCCAATGGAATTTCCCTCCATATTCAACTACACATTCTAGGAAATGAAACTACATAAGAAAATGAATATATTAACAAGTGTTCCTGTATATAATTAAACTACCACTTAGTGGGAAGATGTAAATAACTGAAAAGTGAATGCTCTTTGTGTGTGTGCAATTGTGCATGAGCCCGTGTGCCGGTGTTGTGGCATGATTTTTTTTTTTTTTTTTTTTTTTTTTACAGCTTACGATCTTATTTTAGATGAGTTCTCATTGGTGTCAAAGGATTTTGAGAGTTTAAAATCTAGTACATTCTGTTTGTTTCCCACCCAAACTCCGCACATTTGTAGGAGTTAGCTAGCTTATAGAGATTAATGGCAGAAATAGAGGGATTAAGGTGTTTTTATATAGGGAGAATCACAATTAATAAAGAAAATGATAATCCTTTCAAGAGGTGGATTCTCTCCCAATATAGCTTTTAAGAGGTTCACTCTCTCCTAATACATGATATCTCGACATGCTCTTTTGTTCTATCAATCTATTTATGAAAATTCCTAAAACTCTCTAGCTTATTCCCTAGCTACTACAATTAACTAATTATGCAATATCTAATATGTCTTCCTTTTTATTGATTTTGCATTACGACAGCCCGAAGTTCCACCTTGTCTCAAGGTGGGAGTAATTAGTGAGAATTCTTGGTTGATGGAGTGGTCACGTTTCTCTTGGGATTAAGTTAGGGATGGTAAGTGAAGTTGGAATGAGTTGTGGAGTATGCGTGGTTATTGTGGGTTGTGAAAATTGAGTTTGGAAAATGGGTGTTGATGGGTGAAGTCAGATATGGGTTTGAGTGTATGGGTGCTTTGGTTGGGTATGAGATTAATAAGATTGAAGGCTGCAATAATAGGTGGATTCGAAATTGCAAGGCTTAGTGAAAAAATGGTTTGGTGGGCTGATTATGAGTGGTGGGTATGTGGGATAGTTGGGTAATTGGGCTCAAATTGATTAGGCAAAATAATTGTTAGTTCAGCAAGGAGAGAGTAAGTTAAGCTTACTTTTATGTGAGGTATTGATTTTCTGCAATGATTCCAGCAGTTTTATATATAGAAGTAATGCAGTTTCATTCTATTTGCTATTATGTTGTTCCATATTCAAAGCAGAGCGCACAAAGAAGTTGCGTGATTTACCATGAGTGGTATTATTAGACTGATTTTTGGTGGGATATATCTTCTGGAGAATACTTGTGGATGCTTTGGGTGGAGACTGAAGAAGATTGGAGAATTTTCAGGTCATTAGTCTTTGGTTGATTTATGACTTTTTGGGGCAAGTTGGTGTACTAGCTTATCTCTTGCTCTATAGGTGTTTTCAATGTGTCCATTTCTGATATGTTGCGGGCGGTGAAATTGGGCGGAGTAACCATTATCCTTCTGGAGCGTACATGTTTCTTGATGATTTTCAAGCTAGGATAACGGGTTGATAAAACATTCTAGTAAGTACATGTAGGCAAATACTAGAATGTACATGTTTCTGATGAATTTAAGGCTAGGATAACGGGTTGATAAACATTCTAGTAGTTACTAGTTGTTTCTTGCAGTTGCTATTTGGAAACACTAAGGCATTAGCTATGAGAGGTTTGTGGAGAGGTTGTTTTTTTTTTGAGGTTCATAAACAAACTCCTATCGCTACCCATTTTGTTGGGGTTCATATATGAGAGGGGTTATAAAATAGTGAGTGATTTGTATTGGGGATGTGGATTTGGTGGGGCATTGGGTTAAAAAAGGTAAAAGTAAATTGAAGTATGAAAGAAATAGTAATTTTTTTTTATTTTAAAATGAGGTGTAAATTGTGGGTCCAATATAACCTTTGAAAGGTTTGTCTTATTGTTGGTCTATTTGTTTTAAGAGAGATTTGTGAAAATGTTGATGTGGCATGAGAAAAACTCAAGAGGTTTGTGCTATTGCTATTGCCCTTACAAGTAGTAAATATTATTTCATAGTTTAATTTAGTAAGTTTCACTACTGAACATTTTTCCTTTCCTTTTCCTTGAATTTCTATTGGCTTTCTTATTGCTTCATAAATATTGTTTTGCATGAATGCGTGGCTTTGAAGAGTGAAACCATTTTGGTGGCAAGTGATTATGTGAGTTGTGGAACATCATTCTTTTGAATATAAAGATAACTATGTGGCCTGCTACCTAAATATCCTGAGGTATTTGTGAAAGCTCTAGTCTTTGATTACGCAGTACATACCAATAGTTGAAAATTCTCTTACAAAGATGGTACAAGATGTGTAAGCAATACCAATACATTGGTCTTGGACATTTTATAAGCATCATAGTCTTTTGTGTTAAGCTTGAGTTTATTTTTCAAATTTTATTTTGTTTTTATTCTTTTATGTAAGAAGAGTATAATTGGTCGCAAGGTTTATATAGAGCCAAGTGGAATCTTCTTGAATGGACTCTAATTGTTGAACAGTATGTATAGTTATCTTATCGATCGCAAGGTTTTATATAGAGAGTGTGTATAGTTATTTTTTGGGATTAGGATGTTCATTTGCTCACTCATACGTGATGTGGCTTACAATGGCTCAAAAAAGTGAATCCTCCTGCTCCTCAACTTCCTTGGCTCAAATATTCAAATAGTTTTGATATGTTACTTATGTTTCACTTTTCTCATCGCGAAGTTTAACTTCTTTTTCTTTCATTGGAGTCATAAATTTTGACAGTTGCTATAAAGATTCAGCCTTTATGACTTATATAAAGAGATAATGTAATTCTGATTTGTCTGGGATATTTTGGCGTGTAGATGTGTGTTAATAGGAGATATGCTAAGGTTACGAGACCAAATTTCATAGGATATTAGGCTTTAGACTAATGAATCATTTACTAGGAGTATAGCTTCTATCTCACATTTATTAGACAGTTGTTTTTGGTGTCAACAAAAAATAAAGCATTAGCTAAAACAGCTGTTATTCCGGTCCTTGATAAGGTGTATTTCATACTGTTATTGTCGAATTGATATGGTGTTTTTGCTATCCATAAGTAGTGGAGCTGGTAGCAAGTTAAAATGCAAACAAGGACGTTTGAGGTTAGATCTCTCCCTTTGGGTTTGATTTATTCAGTGGAGCCTATTTTTGTGACAATGAGAAGGTTCGGTCTAAACAGAAAAAGATTGGTTGTTAAAGGGAGTTGGATGATTCATCGAATTATTGATATGTTCGCCAATTTGGCTTTTTTGACTGCATATTTGCTGCTGAAGGCTGATAGTCTTTAGAAAAACTCATAATGTTAAATTGTTTGTACTTCCAGGATCAATTACAATAAATCTATTTTTAGTTGGTTTGGCTTGTGTGGTAGGACAGAGTAGATTAGTTTAGTGTTGGACTTGAGCACCACTTGTGTTTACACATTTTTTAATGGACATGTATATCTTGAATCTTTTAATTCTTGAAGAGAATGAAATATATCATATTCTGCTCATTTGTCTCTATTAACATTAATTTATGATTGAGTGTGGCTATGGTCCTTGGCAAATAGTGTGTATAAAGGGACCAAATATTGTACTTTTGTAAATTTATACTCCTGATATCTCTATCGCATTAGGGATAGAGATCTTTTCAATATGGGACTGTGTCAGGATCTCTGAAGTCTGAACTGCAAATTGGCAATGATTCCGTTGCCTTAAATAATTTCCAGAGTCGTCTGTATGTAGTTACTGTCTTTCATCCTCTACTGTTTCTGGTTTGTTGTGGGAACACTTGGTGACTTGTGAGTTCATCATGCTGTAAACAGTCATTAATCACGGAATCTGTTATAAATCATGATGTAGTCACTCCAGGTCTGCTTCTTCTTGGTGGTGCTAATACATCTATTATGATGCCCTTCATGATACTCTTTAGGGTTTTAAGATTCCTATCAGTTTGCTCACTATGGAGGGTTTTGTGTGCGCACGTACGAGCTCTTGAATGTGGTTGTGCCGGGATGTCTATGCTGTTTGTTTCTGCTTGTACTGAAGTACTGAACTTTGTTGTCTATGTTTTGTTATGTTGATCTTGATGCGGGATGATGAATTTGACCTTGTCTTGAAGATATTATGGTTTATGGAAGCTATCTGGCTTTCTATTCAGGTGATAGATCTTACTTTTTCATCCTGTCACTAATTAAAGCCGACCTAATAAATGCCCGGACTGTTTTATTCTATTCAGAAGCTGGGATTACTATCTTGCTAATAGTACACAGCAATAATTTTTTACACTTGATGGTGTCCTACTTTAAGTCTTATGTTGCTCAGTATCTTCAATTGAGCTTAAGTACTTTGTTAAATCGTTGTAGTCTAACATGGGTATGGTCGTATGGATACTTGATAGTTGGCACTTCATTTGGACCCAAATGATGGTTATAAAAGTTAAATTATCAAATTTGACATTTGGGGACATGTGCTCTTGTCTGACATTAGTATCCAAGTTTGAGTAGCTAACGATTAGAGGGGCTAATAGTTTTGTGACAGTACTAGGACATTCTACATATTGATATTTCGTTCCTTTTGACAAAGTTAAAGAAATGAATTTTTCTTTCTAGATGTTTAAGCCTAGGGAGTGGAAGAMGAWAATTCATGTGAATYACCTCTRGGAATAATCACGTTTGGTTCATGTTAGCCGACCCCACTTATGGGATTAAGGCTCTYATTGATTGATTGAGATGTTTAAGCCTAGCATTATTGTTGTAAAGAACTCTAAATTTTAAGGTAGCATGTGATTGATTTGTAGATATTGTTTGCATACTCAAAGGTAGCATGTGAATCACTGGATACTGATCTTTTTTATGCTATGTTTTGCCTTTTTGTCATGTTTTCAGGAGAATGAAAGGGCAGTAATTCCACCTTCCAATGATGCAGCTCCTGAYCCATATACAGTGGGAGATTGCTACATGTCACCAGTGACAGCTCCAGTGCCCGGATCATCGTCTTCCCCTTCTGGGGGTCTTGCATGTGCTATAGCTGCACTGGCTGAGCGTCAACAATTGACCGGTGAATCTTCATCCTCCAACTATAGTGGACCTATATCACCTTTAGACATGCTTCCCAGTAGCAGCAGCAGGAGTTCAAAGAGGATGAAGAAGACTCAACGCAAGCCTGCAGAACAAGGCTCCTCCACGAAAGACAATTGTAGTTCAAGGATGTTACCCGGAGAATGTGAGGTAGGTCCTGCATCAGAGATTGCTGAAATGGGGCCAAGCTATGTCGATTCAGATGATTCTGAAGGCGAGGCTGTTATATTGCCCCCACCCCCACCACCCCCAATATACCGCAGTAGGTGGAATTCTAAGAGGGGGAAAAACATTCAAAGAAAACATTCTTCCATGAATATGCATGGTCATAGGATGGTAGCAGAAGAATGGGAGTTTGATCGTGTTGCTGAGGCTGGGACCTCGTATGCTAGTTCTAATGAGTCAGATGGGGATCTTCAGGCCACTGCAATGCCTCCACCTCCACATCCTCTGCCGCCGTATGAAATGGTTGGTAGCAGTAGCGGTTGTCCAGGTGGGTCCCAAGATAGTGTTGATTACCTACTCCGCCCACCACCTCRGCCTCTATATGTTGCAGAAGGCAGCTTCCAGTCTTCCATCCCAAGCCCTATTGTTCCCGAGAACTTTGAGGAACAGATGATGTTGGCCATGGCTGTTTCTCTAGCTGAGACTCGAACGAGGAGTACTGCTCAGGGCGTCGCYTGGCACTAGGTAACTCATGATGAATTCCATTCTTCTTGGGCTCCCACCAGATGAGAAAACAAAAAAAGCAAAAGAAAAAGAAACCTCGCCGTCCTCTTAATTCCCCTCTTTTTCGATCTCACACACGTATGTAATAGGAAATTGAAGAGCAGATTTCAGTGAGTAGGTCTGTTGGGTTTGTGATATTGGAAATTGATTAATGTGCCTCCTGTGTTTTTTCCACCTCTTTTATTCTCTTCACCCCCATCCTCGGCTCCCCCGCCCCCATTTTGTTTCTGCCGGCATAATAAATGGCGGTTGCTTTTGGTTTTATTTGTGACATAATAGTTAAGGGCTTCAGGCAATTGTGGTCTTGAATGTAAGACCTTGCTGAATTTCTGGCCTCAAGAAAGCTTTTTGTGGCAATGTGGGCAAGATTTTCGACTCAGTCTGGACTTCAAATTAAATTTGTGAATGGCTAAGCATCTTAGACTTGTATTGAAATTTTATCTTGTATTCATGATTTGAATTGGCAAATTTAATTTCGAATTATCCGAGGTTCTYATTTCTGGAGCAGGTCATCACAAATTATGAGATGAACTTGAAGTTCCCTTGACAAGAGATCACTTTTTTGTTTAGATACAACCTTCAACTGAAAGTGTTTGAATTTGTTCTGATTGTTATTTGATGGCCTCAAAATTACAATTTATATCCACATTTTAACGTAAAGCAAGAACAAATCACCACTGACAGCCACCACAACACCTCGATATGCCACCATCGCCTCTACACATAACCAAGCACTACACCACTGCCACCCATGACCATCGCTAACCTTAGCTTTCAAGTTGAGTACCTGAACTCCATTGAGCTAACTCAGGCAAGACAGGGCTTGGAGGTTTTGATGCTATATTTGGATATTTCGATCTTGAATGTGATAAATATTTCGAACTTTAGTAGTCTTGAGCTTTTTTCGAGCTTAAAATCATGTTATAGTAAAACTCTATTTCTCATTAAAGATTTACTCGAGCTCGAGCAACTCCTAACAGGCTTTCCTGCTTGACTCACTAACCCTAGTAGGAATTAACAAACTTTACAAAATTTTAATTACTAATTAGGGTTGTTGAATTTGGGTAAGAAAATCAAGGTGCAAGAATTCAGAATTCAAAGGGTAATTTGAACTTTGAATAGAGAAACAGACAAGAATAAGACTACAGAAGAAGTGAGATTTAGTAACAGTAAAACGGTTGTTTCCAAGAAATTTTTTGTTCATTTAATTTAAATATTATTTCTCCAATTTGCTTCTTTCTCTTCTTCTCTAACCACTGCTTAATTCAACAACAAGAAAAACACATTTCACTCTTTCTCTCTCTTCTTCTTCTTGTTGAGTTTCAAAAGATAGCAACTGTCATTTTTTTTTAACACATTGCTTTCTTCCATTTTTTCTTCTTCTTTTTAGTGACAGTTAATTAAGGCTTTCTTTCATGATTCATTGTTCCACTTCTGAGCATCTTTTGTTCGGTTGTTTCCTAATTATTATTCTATGATAATCATGTAATATTTTTTTATTATTATTATCTCATTGCTTTTTTTTGTTATTGGAATAAATTGAAATTATGTGGTAGAATATAATTAAGTAGAAATGAAAGATCTAAGAATATGAAAACATGCATGCATTCTATTTACTGTACATTGCAAGATTAAGGGTGTTTCTTTGTTCATTTTATTTTATGATGAAATAAAATTGGTAATGCAGCATTTTAAGCTGTTAATCTTCTAATTTTGTAATTTTTCTTAAACTAGTTAATTTGGTTGCATTTTTGTTTTGTTCTCTTTATTTTGATTTATGGGATTTCATTTTATTTTGTTTTTTATTATTTTAAGGTAGGTTGTACAATTTCTGCTGTCCTGCTCTGAATTTCTGGTATCACAATGATATGTTCATGTGCATTTAGTATTACTCTAGTTGTAACTGTAATAAATGTACAAAAAAAAAAATTAAAAAAAACTCTTTTATTTTAGGAAATTGATCAAAATAATTTGAAGAATAAAGTTCAATTAATTTTTTTTTCAAGTGTTGACATGCTAAATGTTTCATAAAAAGTTAAAAGGGTTTTTCTATGATGCATGACATGTTGTTAATCCTTCCTATATTACTATTTATTAGTCAAAAATAATTGTAAAGTGAAAAATAATAATTTGTCATTTATGCTTGCGTTTTATGTTAAAGTTTCAAATTTTGACCATTCATTTATTTCAATTTTTATAACATTTTCAAGTGTGAAATCAAAATAGAAAAGTTAGAAACCTTGTTCTTTGAAAATATGTTTTGACAATAAAGGAGAGACAATGCTAAAGAAAATGTTTCATAACATATGTTTGTATTTAGCTAACTCTTTTTTCTTGGATTTGGGTTGAAATTCCTTTTTTCCATAAATTTCATAAATGTATTTGTTTATTTATTAGTTAAAAATTGCACATACATATGCGAATCTCAAGTCAATAGATTAATAATAGGAGTACATGATTCATGCTTTCTTTTTGTTTTCCATTGATTGTTTTTGGTGAAGGAGAACGTCTACTGAATCGGAATTTCTTCTATCTATATAAACGTCTCATCTCGAGGATGTAAACCTTACGCTAGAACAAGTCCTACTTACACAAGGTTAATGTAAATGCATGACATAAGTATTTTATTCGTACTCGATATTTGTTTCGTGTATGATGGGGTATAATAATGCCGTTATTAGTAGATATCGATTTTTAAACTTCTAGGATGAAACTTGGCGCTAGACAACTACTTCGCACATGGTTAATGTAAATGCATGACTTAGTACAATTTAATTCGTGCTCTTATTTGTTTAGTTGTTATGATGGAGTATAATAATGTTGATAGTAGATATCATTCTTTAAATTGTATTAGGTATAATTCAGAATATACTACTAAATGAAGATAAAGAAATGCCATTGTTGCCTGAGAAGAGTAAGTTGTGCTTTTTCAGGCATTTTTTTGTTGTTGCTTGGGTGAAGGGCTTGGCCATCTTTTGAGGTGAAAAACTGTTGATAGAAATTAAATTTTGCATTGTTAAAGCAATGCTTTGGCTTTTGCACTTTCCAAAAAAAAGTGTCATTCCACTATCTTAATAAAAGGAACTTGAATTCAACTTGTAAGTAGACTCATTGATGTTAGAGATTTTGTTGAGGGTGATAACTGTATGTGTATGCGGTAAAAATTGCATGAAAATACACGGTTTAATCGGTTTTCTTACATTTTATGTTCTGAATACCATTTTTAGAGAATGTTACAGTATATTTTACAATTGCCTGTTATTGTTGCTCATGCAGTAAATAGCTAAATTTTGGATCATTGTTCTCCAGCACGACCGTGCTAAGTGCAGAAAAATGCCGATAATGAAGTGAGTTATCTGATTTTAATGATGTTTTTGTTTAGCCATTCTCTGTTACTTGTGGATGTATTTACTTTATGGGCTTGTGATTTTCTTGTGCAGGGGATCAGAAGGGCCTCAAAAGCCGTCGCCAACATTAGGAGGGGCACGACATATTAGAACATCGAGCTCWGATTCTGATCCAATCCATCGTCGTCCAATGACAGAAAGTAGCCCAAGGCTTAGGAACTACCAATCCCCGAAGAGCTCACAGTCTGACCCACTTAAGCCAAAGAAGCTTGGTACTCGTATAACAGACCTWGAAACTCAACTGGTACAAGCACAGCACGAGTTAAAAAGTCTGAAACACCAGTTATCTTCTGCTGAAGCTGCAAAGAAGAAAGCTCAAGAAGAATTGCATAAGAAGGGCACCAAGAAACAGACTGTGACAAAGAAAGCTGTTGGGCGAGCAAAGCCTACTACTGCTGCTGTTGCAGCAGTCCAAAAGAACAAGTCCTCGAGGGATAAGCCTGGAGATGATACGTCTGAAGAAGATCTAGGAACTGATGTTTTTGAGGTTCCAGTGGAAAAAATGCTAGTTGAGCCTGAGGTTGAGCTGAGCCATTGCTCTGTTGATGATGATACGAAGGAGAACAACAAGTTAATAGATTCTTCGATTTCAGAACCAGAAAAGCCGTCATTAAGCGATGAACTAGCCTCAAGGAATGAGGAGATAGAAAAAATGAGAGCTATGCTGGAAGAGAAAGAGAAGGAGATACATGGGGTAGTTGAATTGAATGAGATCCTGAAGAAGCAACTTGATGAAGRGAAATCSGAGATAGAATTGGGTCGTAAGAAAGAAGAAGAGATTGTATCAAAAGTGAATCAACTAGAACAAAATATAGAAGTGAGCAGGGAGAAAGAAAGTCAGTTAAAGGAGAAGCTGGTTGAAGCTGAAGCAGCAAAGGAGTTATTGGAGACGGAGATGAAAAAGATGAAGGTGCAAACGGAGCAATGGAGAAAGGCGGCAGATGCAGCAGCTTCTGTGCTTGCTGGTGGGGTAGAGAAGAAAGGGCGTATCTCTGACAGGTGTGTTTCCATGGATAACCACTTTAACAGCATCTTTGAAGCTCCACCCATTACTGGGTTTGGTGGGTACCATGGATCACCTGGGGCCGGTGACGATGAAGATGACAGTTTCGGGGTAGGAAAGAAGAAGGGTTCTGGGATCAGGATGTTAGGAGATTTGTGGAAAAAGAAAGGCCATAAATAAGTCTGTTGCGGATTGACAGAGGGTTCTGTGGATGTTGCTGWGTTTTGTGGAACAAAATGGTTGCTTACCATTTCATAGCTCTCGGTTGGTTTAAAGTTARAGTAGAATGAGTTTTGTCTGCCATTTTTCATCAGCCTTATGCCCTTAAGAATGACTTTGTTATTAATATATGTTATCTAATGTATTATATTATTCAATCTTGTAGAAGATGGTAGTTTCACAAATGAATTGTTGCCTAAATGCAATTCTGAGTATGCAAACTGCAGGTGGTCTAATGAAATTCTGTATGACTGATCGTATTTGTGGTATGATGAACTAATTGACAACGACTCGAAAACGATTGGAGTTATTAAGTAATCTGCATATCAGAATTATGTGCTACAAGTATTAATCTGGCAAACTTAATCATCTGCGTCCTGATCTATGATTACGAAAGCGAAGAGAAATTGGTAGGGGGTAGGAGAAATCTGTGTAATTATAACGTGTTTTTTTTTTTTTTTTTTTTTCCTTAGAACATATGCATATATGGGAAAGCACTTTTCTTCAAGAACTACGGGCAAAAAAATACTGCTTTCAACATTATTACAAATGACCAATGAAGAATACAAAAAAATTAAAACCATGCAAATATCACCGGCGAAGAAAACTAAAGTTAATCAATATGATCAAGAATATATTATTGAGAGGCAAATAAGCAATAATATCACTATCAGACGATCATTTAACTAACTAAACTCAAACAGAGCATTAAGAAAATAATGAAATTCCAAGAAATAAAGAGAATTTCCACCCATTGATAAACTTCTGTTGGGACTTTTTTAAAAATATCCTGGTGTTTGATGTTCCTACCCCCTCCCCCTCGTCGTTTCCATTTTTTAAA
>SNQN01001567.1:32876-63240 GCA_008642245.1 Bassia scoparia | reverse complement strand
AATGCTGGATTCTTTTGCTGTGTATTTGTGATATATGTACTGTATGTTATATAGGCTTTGTTGTTGCTTGTCAGGGTAATGCTGAAAATGTGTTGACTTTCCAAAATCATTTGTTTGGCACTTGGAAGCAACCCGAAGTGGGTCGTTGARCATCTTATAGTGCTAGTTATGCTTCACAATGTGTTAAAGGTGACTTTTTTGATATGGTTTTTTGTATCTTAGTGGCAGGATACCGCGAATTCCGGAGCTGTCTCAAAAGCTGGATAGTGTATTTGTTCCTATTTGGGGGGTTGTCGCCTTGTCGGGCGTATCATCTGTATAAGTCTTGATTAGGTAGCAAGATTTAATCTRGACAGATTTAGGAAATTGGGGCAAAGGGTTTAAATGGTCTTGGCTAATGGCTTCTATTTAAGTCTCTTCGGGTGAATGGTAATGTGAAATTTTTTGGACTTGCAGTGCTCGAAGTGAGCAGGTTTACAAAAGCCGTTGGTTATAAGGTTGGACATGAGTATGCTGAAGGGGATATGCTTGAGCCAAGGCAAACTGATTTACCTGCTTTATTTCTGGTCCTGGTTGTGCTGCCAGTGGTCCTGTACATCTTACTTGGTAAATGGAGTGAGGTTTCAAATAAAAAACAGAGGATAAATTTGGTTGTTAAAGAGGCATCTGTAGAGTCTATTACACCGGAGGATATGGCAGCTGCTAGTGTCATTTCTTCTGCTGTGCCAGCTCCTAKTAATACTTTTCGGGAGTGTGCCAGATGTGGTAGTCCGMCTACAACACGCTGCTCCAGATGCAAGTCTGTTAGATATTGGTATGTACATCAGTTTCAAGAGATTTGACATTCTTATGCAATTTATTGATTTTTTTAATCTTCTTGTTCATGTTTCAGATGTCACTTATAAGGCATAAAATAAATGTTTGGAAATATGTGTTGTACGAAAGAGATTGTTGTCTCAAAGGTCTACAAGATTGGTGGCCGGTTGTTGGCGATGTTATTAAAGATAACTATGCTTCCAAATTTCTGATTGTGAATGTGATGTTTTTTATCCTGATTTTAAAACTCCCAATGGATATTTTCAACCATTTAAACTGAATTTTGATGGTATTGTGGGCTATGGTTAAGTGTATGAGATGTTACATAAGGTAGATATTTGTTGTCAAACATGCTGCGAGGATGTTAATGAGCCTAGTCTAGCTGAACTGTTCGAACTCGGCTTGCGATATATAACTCTCGAATGAGTTTTCGAGCTTTTTTCAAGCCTACTCGAGTTCGAAAACCATAGCAAATATAATGTTTCGAGCCTATTTGCTAGCTTTTCGTGCAAACATACGCCGTGTCTGCCCTCGAGTGCTCCAAGCAGGGCTCGGCTCATTAACACCTCTAATCAAGTGTATTAGAATCTTTCCATTCCCTAAGGAAAAAAAAGTCCTTTCCAAAATTTGACACTCCAATTTAGCCGTAGAAGGATTATGTTCAATGTAATTTTGGCACATCGGGTTTTTAATTAGACCATATACCGATTGCAAAACTCTAGAAATAAAAAATTCAATGTATTGTGTATCAATATGCCGGGTTGTGATTTATAATATCCTGAACTACTTGCTGCAAATTTGTAGTGAATTAAATGGATAGAGAGAGAATGATAGGCATGTGATAAAGAGTGACATAGAGAATGGCATCGGTAATAAGGTCCATAGGGAAAGAAAATTTTTTGTAAGTTGCAACCATATGAAATACAACAAATGACAAATCTTTCTATTATTTGATTCTGCAAGTAGATTTGGTTTATGGTCTGTTTTTTTTGTTACTTATTTTTCGGTGGAATGAGAGACATCCTTGAGCATCGTTAAGGTGAGGTCACGACTCACGAGTTTAAGTCCATGGAATGTCCTCTTTACAAAAATGGCAAGGGAAGGCTAACCTCATACACCTTGTGATGGACACCATTGTGCACTAGCTCCCTTTAGCCCTTTTTAGGATGTGTGTGTGTGCGTGTGTGTGTGTGTGTGTGAGAGAGAGAGAGAGAGAGAGAGAGAGAGAGAGAGAAGGGTGAAGTACATCAACTCTTATATTTCAAAGATTAGCTTTTGTGAAATATCTTAAAGTCATAAAACTATACTCTATCTCAATGTAGTGAGAGAATATTGTGGAGAACGGAGATTCTTAGTCATTAAATCTTAACCTGTGCCTCAATCATTCCCTAGCATAAATTAAATTATACCTGCTGTTCCCTATGGAGAACTTTAACACTGCTATAACGTAATGCAATGACTCTCCCTGAATTTGTTTTATAGTATATCTCCCATCCGGGTCCACATGCAATTGTTTACCATACACATATTGGGTCTAAAAATTGAAACTAATCTTATATATTGTGAAGTGGGTTAACAAGTAGAGTTTTAAGAGTGTAAAGAGAAACAAATAAAATTGCATTGTTAATGACATGAGATGATAGAGAGTATTGTAAGGGTATGAATGGTTTCAATGGCGGACCACCAACATTAAAAATAAATATAGGTTCTCAAAATTGAATAAAGTGGCCGGTGCTAGAATTCATAACGGTCATATGAGGAAGTGGTAGGAATTTTGTGAAACGAGGGAGTACTTGATTTAGGTTGCTAAGGTTCTCGTGAGTTCTGCCTGCATTTTTTTTTAAATTTTTTATTAATTACGTTTATGCTAGGGGATGTGCATTTGCCATATTATAATGTAGAGAGATGAGAAAGACGAATAAGGGGCCCTTGTGATGAGGAAAAAATTGAGATAAATAAACATACTCCAAACAATGGATCTCTAGATATTATGAAACATTATATAAGGGACATGTGTCGATTAATAAAGGAAAAAAGAATCAATAAGAATAGCCCTGTTCACTCACATGGCCTCTCTGGTCATTTTTTTACTTTGTAAAGTAACTTCAAATGGCTAATTAAAGCCTCACTATTCGATACCTAAACATATATTAATTGTCTAGGCTTATAATTGTTAAGACACGGTATTTTATGAATATTTGCTTGATGTGTTTCACATGGGTGTTCAAGGTCATGACTCACGAAGCATGTGCAGTGTTGAGTACTCTTATGAGTTGAGTTTAAGTGTATAAGTGAAGTACCATAGCTGCAAGCAGATGTTGCATCAGATTTCAACCTTACTAATGAGTCCGATGTCAACCTTGCTCATTAGTATTTTTAATAAAACTCGATGTGTTTAATCATAAAATTAAACTATATGGTAACTCATGAAAGCCCAGAATGGAGATATAAGAAATTATAAGAATTAGGTGAATCTTCCTATTTATGGCATTATGCCAACCATAAGTTGAGATCTGCTATTATCTCTTGATAGTTTCTGATGCTAGAATAGTGCTTCCTGTAGGTCGTGAAATGTTTGCTTTAATAATATGACTATTTTTGCGAGGATATGTGTTTGTCGTTACAATCTGCTGTGTCCTCAAGAGTCACTTAAGAAATAAGGGTATAACAAAATGTCGTTTTATTTTATGCTTGACAGGCAGGACCTTGTCTCTAGCCTGTTTTTATTCCCTTTGGACGTCGTCCTCTCAAAGTGGAATATATCATGCAAAAAAGTTTGAATTTATAAATTTATACTTAGTCAGAATAAATTCATACGGGTGCAGTGTATTACCACTTATGGACCTTTTCATGATTGAGAACTCCATAACAGCTATAAAATCTTATGATTTTCACCTGGGTTCTGTATTTGGAATGGTATGGATGTAGTGAAAGTGTCTGAGCCCTAAATCTMTTCACCTAGTTATGAAGATTAAGAGACTCCTTAAAATCTCCTCAGGTGGCAGAGTTTCCGTTACTTTTCTCCCCTAAACAAGTCCATTTGATTTGTACTGAAAAAGTAAAAGTAAGCTTTAGGTCCTCTTTAAAAAAACAAATTCAATAAAAAAAGTTGGGATTTACTTGCTCCTGAAAATATTTAATCGCCTAGACGCCGTAGAGAATTGAGAATTCTAATTTGTTTGAATTCAAGGAATTTCCCTCTCTCTAGACTTTACAGACTCTAGTGGAACACTGGAACTTCATGAAATGCAGTCTGTCTTTGAGTTCCTCATAGGCTTATAGTGCCTATCCTGGAAATGAATGGTCCTTTGGACTTTGGATGTCCTCTAACAACATATAGTAATGAAAACAGGTTCCTGTTAGCCTTATTCACTCACAAACAATGGACTTCTGTATCTAATTGCCAATTTTTTTCACTTGGTTTCCGCGCTACCTTGAGTTTGACTTGTCAATATGAGTGCAGTTCTGGGAGGTGTCAGATAATTCACTGGAGACAAGGTCACAAAGAACAATGCCAGCCACGAGATGGTATCTACTCACCTTATAACGATGCTTCAGTAGAMGATGCTGCTATTGAGACAGATTATTGTCACAAAGGTGTATATCATCAGTTCAATGGCTGTCCATCACAGCATCCTGATGCCAATTCTACCGGTGCTTCCCCTGCTGATACTTCAGCTTCTGTGGATGCTTGTCAGATGTCAAAACAAACGAGGAAAAACTCAGAAAAGCGAGTTTCACGCAAACCCAAGGAGATAGTGGATAGCAAAGATAAAGCTGCACCTGTATTTACTGATGCATACTTGAGAAGTATTCCAGATCCTTCAAAAGATACTTCTTCCAGGCATAAGGTCTTGAACTCTTGATATGTATATATTCATGTTCTTATGCCCTTTTCTTGTAAATCATAGCTGCAATTTGTTTCTTGAAATTTCAACTTAGAAATTGCGTTGGGTGCAGTTAAAAGGTAAGCACAATACAAACACAGGGGGTGATTTTGCAACTCATAGCATCAATGGTCCCATGTCATGTGATAAATATTCTGATTGGAGAAACACATTGCAACAAAGTCCGGAAGTCAGAAGTCACACAAGAGACTCATTATCTTRGGCTGAAAAGGGCATGAATGCAAAGGAAGCAGCTTCAGGGTACAGGTCAGCAATCAATGAAGTAACCAATTGTAGCAAAGAAGTGTTGAAGAGGAATACTTTTCCTCAGACAGTCTCCAGCTGTGAAAGCATTGAGTCTAATAGTGCACCGACCACTGATTTTGTCAAATCGTCTGAATTTGTGAAGTCAATGCCGAGAGCAGCAAGAGAACAAAATCAGTCGGAAAAAGTTAGGAAGGGACATGGAATTGGTAAATCAGGTATTATATATTTGCCCCTGGTGTATGTTTAATTTCTTCATTCATTTGTTGTATTTTTTGTTACTTGCTTCTTCTTCCTTGTGGTGTTGACTGTTGTTGTATCTAATTAAGCCGGTCACAAGTGAGCAATACGTAGAAGTATTTTGTGTTTTAATATACAACCAAAGATCACTTTCTCTTGCCAAAACCAATTTCCTCAGCCTTTTCACAGTTCACACTTATCTAGATTCTTCTTATAGATGAAAGGGTGTCAGAATAAGTAAACAAATAGAATAGTATGTCTTATTATCCTTTAATAAGACTTATTAGTATTGTCCAAGCCTGTGAAGGTCACTTCTTGAAGACATCTTTCATACCATCTACTTCCTTTGGACGCATGCATGCACGCACGCGAGAGTGTGTGCAACATCTACCAAAAACATAAATTTCCTATTATGTGCAACAAAGTTTTTCTTTCCTTTTTCGCTTATCACCTCTCTCTCCCCAAAACTCATTTTACACCCACAATGAAATTTTACGGAGGAGTCCGTGCAACCTCCTTTTGTTGCACATAGTAGAAAATGGAGGAAGTATGAAAATTGGTGTGACACCTCATTGATTTGAGACTTTGTATTGATTGCTCCAATCCTTCCTTGTAGATAAATGTCTGCCTTTTTATTAATTAGGAACTAGCTACTGATATACGAGTAATGTTTAACTGATTAGAGTAATTGAATTCAAATTCAAAATTCCATACTGGTAATGTATGTGGTGAATTTACAGTTTACACATTGCCATGAAACTGTGGGATGATTTTTTCTTTTACTATTAGTTTGATTCGCTTGTTGATTCTAGATTATTAATCCTAAATATGGTATCATCGCTGTTACAAAATTTACCTCTTACAGAGTATCGTTAAAGTCTCAATAATATTGTTGCAGGAAAATAGAATAAAATATATGAATTTGTTGTATTTTGCACTATACTTTAGGTCTGTATATTTTTATGAATAAATCCAAATAAAAACGACAGTGGTAAGACCAGTAATTTTTGTATGTGGTACTCTGCTGATTTTAATACTGTGTTTTGTCAGAAGTTTCTGGAACTGGCAATCCTACCTCTGCAAATGAAGCAATGGTGTGACAAGCGTAAGGTTAATGAAAGCTGTTGGTCTCAAGAAGTTGACAAAGATGTCAGAAAGGCTACTTGGAAATGGATCTTAATGGCTGTAAGAAAGTGAAGGTCAGTCAAACCTTGATGATTTGATACACTTTTCATTAAGCAGATGGATGCTGATTACTTGGTTTGCAATAATTCCAGGTGCTTTCCCTTTGAAGAGTTCATTAAGTCTTTGAACTTGAGGCTATGACTTAATGCCAGAGGCCTTCTGAATATTGGAATAGGTTAGTTTTCTACTTTTCTGGTACCTTGATTGTTGTATATTGTTATAACTAATCAACAAAATTCTTGGAACAAAAAAAGTTCAAGAATTGAGGAGCAAACAGAACATTTTACATGTTTAATTGCTTATCAATGTCATATAAAGAGACATTGAAAAAATTGCACTTTGAAGCTATTATGTTTGGGTTGGCATATTATGCATCAACTCTGCTGCATCTTGGAATATACTCAAATCACACAGGTTGTCTCAGAAGTCACTTAATAACTCTTGCTTAGAAATATTTTATTGATTGTAGTCTTTTAACCCTGTATACTAGTTGAGTCAGATAATTGTAATACCAATTGCGGAGCAAAAATTTTGTGGTTGGTCTGCAGACAATTGAATAGGTCAATAGGCATTGTTATTGTGGTGCATCAGAACAACTTGTCCAAGATACTATCTGAATAAAGGTTACATCTTAAAATTGCATTTGTACTTTAACTATTTGGTCTTATCATGGCTTCACCACTGTTACCAGTGCAATATATGTTCAGTTAAAATTTTGATTTTATGGAATACTTCTGTTCTTTCATAGTAATTAAAGTTTACCTTTTGGCACAATTATTAAATAAAGAGGAGAGAAAAAAATGCTGCTGCTTTTTGGATGAGAAGAGGATTGGGCGAACTGGTTGCCAAGATAAGTTATATGCAGTATTTTAGAAGTATCCAAAAAAGCAAGTGTCTCATTATTGTCATAGACAAATTTTCTTCTGAATGCTTTTGTAAGTTGTGAGTCCCTTGTGACAATGTGACTGTGTTAATATATGTGAAATCTGTTGCGAGAATATAATTTCTAGTTTTTGGGATGCTATTGACTTGAGTTTTGTACTATTTCACTGTGCAGTTGCTATGCAAATGCTGTGGATGCAGTGTTTAACGTGCACAAAACTCTTGTCGTCTATCTGCTGAGCCGAACACATTCTAGAACCTGTAAACAAATCTTTGCTTTTATGCAATATATTAATATTTGTATACTTACTAGTTTCAGGTTTCTAACTATTTACTTTGCAATGTACATTATAGCAGCCTCATAATTGGTGCTTAATGTGTGAACTGAGCAACATGGATGTGCTAAGAGATGCTGCAGGGCCTTTGTCTACAAGCAGCATTTTATCACATATACGAAGTATAAATTGCCAGATAGGTGATGGAAGTCAGGAAGATGCACATGAATTTTTAAGGTTTATATCTGTAAATGCATTTTCTTTGCTCATGAGTAGACTCTGCCTTGTTAATTATGCTAGTTTGTGAAAAAAAAWTTGAAAGACTTATGTTGATTAAGATTTATACGAAGTATAAGAAAAAGAAAAAAGTTATTTTTTAATGTATAGTATCTGACTGGCCCTCATGCTCTTTGCTAGGCTTCTAGTTGCATCAATGCAGACAATATGTCTAGAGGAAGCGGGTGGTGAGAATCAGATTCATCCCATTTTGCAAGAAACAACTTTTATCCAGCAAACATTTGGTGGGCGCCTTAGATCATTGGTATGGCCTCTGTGAAGTCAGTGAATTTCCTTGTAGTAATGTAGTCATCCATTCAAGGGGGCATGATGTTGATATTCGAAAACTTGTGGGCACTAATAAAATACGTTGTATGAATTTCTGGCTTTATGTATAATAAAATATGAACTACAACTCTATTATGACAACTAAACATGATTTCCAATGGTATGGACAGGTTGTGTGTTTAAAATGTCAACATGAATCAGAGCGGTATGAGAACATTATGGACCTAACATTGGAGATCTTTGGATGGGTTGAATCACTGGAAGATGCACTAACTCAGTTCACTAATCCTGAAGATTTGGATGGAGAGAACATGTACAGATGTGGAAGGTTTGGCTGATTTCTGSTTTTATGGTTTGAATGTCGTGAATCTTGTCACTAGTTTGGTTTTGATTAACATGTAACACCCTCACTTTTGCATGAAAAGGTGCACTTCTTATGTTCGGGCCAGAAAGCAGTTGAGCATCGACGAGGCCCCAAACATTCTTACAATCGTTTTGAAGCGATTTCAGGTTTTTGCTCCATCTCTCCTCACTATATTAGTCTACGTTTCTTCTATTTGTTTCTTCCCCCCCTTCTCTCTCATGTCATAATAAATTATCATAAAAATGATGCAATTGCAGTGTCTTTCCTTGGGTGATGAACACTCCCAAATCCCAATATCCTAAATCATTCCTTATTTCATTGATGAATTAAAGAAGACTTCTATTAAGTACAGCTACGTATCTGGTGATTTGAAATCCTTTGGTGGACTGAATTACTGAATATGATTGTATCTAGTAGTCTCAACATCTAGACAATAATACAATCAGATTGAAGGGAGAGTAGTGCTTTGTTATTTTATGAATTAGCATGCTTGGAATTAACAAGTACGATATGCCTGTTCAATGCRTATTGCGGCATCAGCAACTTTGCATTTTAAATGTGATATGAAGTAGCAACCATAGTCGGGCCTCTGTGTTAAGTCTAAAAAACAGTGTGGGCTTTAGATGTTTCATGTGTCCAACTGACCATATRGACAAGAATGGGGCTGCTTGTGAAAGTATGAAACCAGAAAATTGTTTARATCGTGGATTTAATGTGCTATGTGTTGCTAYCATGCTATTGAGTTGATCAAGTTTTGATCTTGTGTTATAGCTCTTGAGAGTGTTATAGTTGCTTCTATTAAATAATTTTTGACTTCATTTTATTCAGGAAGGAAATTATGGCAAAATAAACAAATGCATTACGTTTCCAGAGATGTTGGACATGGTTCCATTTATGACGGGCACAAATGACAGCCCTCCGCTTTACATGCTTTATGGCGTGGTCGTTCACGTGGATACACTRAATGCATCTTTTTCAGGACATTATGTTTTCTTTATGTGTGAAGGAATCTGAGGGGGGGAAATTGGTTCAGTGCATAGATGGTACAGTGGTATTCTGAAATTCTTGCATTAATTTATAGTAGTCGAAAGCCAGTTATATAACCAAACTAGATTCTTGTTTTGCCATTGGTCTGCTTTCAATACTCATAGTTATTGTCAACAGGTCCCAGCCAGTCCATGAACCAGTGATTGTCGGGGGTAAAGGAGCATATATTCTTGTTCCTACATGAGGTAATGCTGAATATGTTTCCATTTAGGGAAAAAAAGTTGCTTCTTATTTTCTAATGTAGTTAATACTTATGCTCTCTGTCAACTTGACACGCTTTTCCAATGTGATTGCTTTAAAACTTCATTATCCGGATAGAGGTTTAATTCCTGAGTTTTTTTTTCTTTCAGATGACTAGTTTTCCAAAAGACCTATGTAACTACTTGAATAGTTTATGTTTTACTGGCTTTTACTAACACTTGCAAAACTAAATTAATATGCTTCATTTACTATGTATATAGTATGCCCATTTTTTAGAAAAAGCCCAGGCGTAACGAATAACTTTATATGAGTTGCTTCATTTTTGAACCTTTTTTTTTTTTTTAAACAAAAAAAAAACATTGTGTATGTTCATCAGGGTTTCTCCTCGATCCAGGCCAAGAGCCTATTGTTTAAAAATTGCAAGAAAGCAGCAAAGCTACAAGGGTCTCCAATGCCCTTGTTCCAACAGTCATAACCTTAAATAAGGGATCAATATTATAACACCAGGCCCACAACGTCGATTTCAAATCAGACATTTTGAATTCGGTCCACATACCCAAATTACAATGGATTACCTGATGCTACAACGAGCGATTGGTCCCTTTCACTATCGTTTCAAAGATGAAGCAATCTTTACTAGTTTGAAAGTACCGAGGGGATTCATCCAGTACTACTGATATTCTGAAAAATTAGCAACATTGACTCCATTTTCAAGTTTGGCACCCACTCTACTCGTTGACACCGCCCTTTCTCCAAAGAATGGTATGTAGAATGTTTTCAGCAGCAAGCCTGACGAAATATTGTGTCCGAACAGAGAGGGTATGTTTTAGATTCAGACCATGCGGTATTATCCTCTTGATTGAAAAAGGAGGTAAATATACGAGGCAATTTGCTAGCGTTCCGTATAATGAAGCATTCATGTCTACAGTGGGTATCAAAATTTTTGTAAATTATGGGGAGTGCAAAGTATGTGAGATACTCCCAGTGATAGTTTTATTCAGAGTTTTTAGTAATGTTCAGCTCTTGAATAATGCAGATTTAATTTAGCATGTACGTATAGTTAGTTAATACGTACCATGCCCCGATTATTGGCATTTCAATTTACTTTGAATGGGGGCAACTTTAAATATATTTATTGGAAGAATATTTGGCTCAATTACTTAACAGAAATGTCAAAAATTTTGTGCCCCCGTTTTTTTAAATCTTGTTTGCATGACAGCAATTGATGGATCTTTTTGTGCATATCTGTTGCATTCATTTAGGATAAAAAATCACCCCAGTTTCCCTAAGACCGCCTTGATACTCGATACAAAGTATGGGGCGTATATGGCATATGATACAAGGACCACCTTTTTTTTTCTCAAACAATTGCTGAAAAAAATAGAACCTTTTTTTTAATTAATACACTGTTATTATCATGGATTTAAAATCAAAGAATGTCTCAACATCTCACTTCATCTTTCAAAATAATCTTACTTGAAAGTACTTCATACATCAAAAAGTTTTTTCGACTCAATGAGGGAAAAAAAAAAAATCATATAAATTCGATTATATTGAATGTACTTGAATTCCTAGTTATTTCACATATCAAAGTTTGAGTCTTTGAAGAAGATAGTGAAGTTGGAATTTATTTTATGCCAAAACTTTTTATAAGACATAGTTTACCTGGTCTGATTCCACAAGTGATTCAGCTACTTATTTAAACATAAAAATTTTTCCTTTCTTATATTCATGGCAGGAAAAAGAAAGAGGTTTTAACTTTGTTTACTTTGTTTTACATCAAAAGAGTTGCTGCTTAATAAACAGTAAATACAAAAACACAAAAGGATTTTTTACTGCAATTCACATAACAGAAAAGTGTGTTTTTGATGTTTAATCACAACAGAGAACCTCAGTCTTATTCAAACTTCCACTCGTATGTTTCGTTCAACCATCGATTATTCTCCCTTGTCGAAACTCAACATATCTCGGTTTTTAACTCTACCAGAAAACTCAAGGGTGAATTTTAGAGCAACGGTAACTGTCTTGGAATCATCTTCCGGCTCTCTTATCAACAGCAGCGCCCATTTCGACCCCAGGCTTCTGCTCTGCAATGCTGCAGCTTCCTCTCCAACTTCAGAGTCGAAACAAAACCCAACTGTCTGACTGCCTATACGTTGAGATCCCACTCTGGACATGAAGCCCCCATTTGGCAGTGTGGTGGGAGGTCTCCTGGTTCTCTTCGGAACACATTAGAAATCCACTACCAAAGGATGACTTCACAGATAGGTCCATCCTTGGAGAGAAGAAGAAGAAGAAACTTGGTGATCACCGAGCTTGTCATCCTCTATGTTATTGTGTATCATTCTTGTTCCTTGAATTGATCTTGAATAGCCTGGGAACCCATTAACAAAACAATCAACCACATTTAAATTGAAACTGAAATGTGTGAATGAAATTTGGAAAAGCCAACAAAAGCTTGAAGAAAAAGATAGTTACTTACCAAGTTTAACAAACATTTGTACCATCTATGTTCACTTTTGTAAGAACATGTCTCTCCCCTCCTCTCTCCCTCCCCAATCTTCTTCTTCTATCCCAAAAGAAATGCAACACAAGGAGGGACCTGATCCAAGAGGTCACGCATCCTAGACTATCTCTCTCTCTCTCCTATCCCACTTCTTCTTCATAATCCCAAAAGAAGGCAACACGCTAACTGAAGGTACGTCAAGATGGTCACTCTATCTAGTACTATTCTCCTCTCCCTCCCCTAATCTTCTTCGTACCCAAAAAGCAACACACGAAGGAGGACTTCCAAGAAGTCCACCATTCCTGTAGTACTATTCTTCTTCTCCCTCCCCCATTTCTGCTTAATCCCAAGAAGCAGCACGAGGAAACTTCCAAGACGGTCACCCATCCCTATACTTATTCTCTCTCCCTCCCCATCTTCTTTCTTAATCCCAAAAGAAGCAACACATAGAGGACTTCCCAGGATGTCACATCCTTAGTACTATTTCTCTCCTAACCATGGGTTGGCAGCATGGCACCCGAGTTTAGAGCATTGCCACTAATCAATTAAATTCTGAACTATGGCTATTATTGCTTGTTAGAACTCACTCATTCATTCAACATCATCACCGCAAAAATTTCAACCTTATGAATTTTCTTTTTGCAAAATTTTGCATAAAATCCCCATACGGATGAATGTAAAAATAATTTGTTGAAAAGTTGTGGGGAAAGGGTAATAGAACACAAGTTGTGAGATGCCAAGCATTGCCGAAAAACCAATTCGGCTTGTTATGTTGGGATATCCATTATGCAAACGGTTTGTTGATCGAAACAAATATTGGATTTATAATAGGGCGAGCTCCATGTTGATCTTCATTGAATCCGACCGACACCCTAAACCACTAGGCCTAGCTTAGCTTGAAAGCCTTAAAAACTACTTAACATTGTTATAGCCAAAGAAAGGAACAATTTTGTAATTTACACCATATTCTCGCAACTCATTTCAATAAGCATCAGGTTCAGAGTAAAACAAGTTCATTTCGCTAAAAAAAAAAAAAAAACAAATTTGCTAAGGTTTCATAATTCCACTAAAATAAGTTCAGTCTTCAACAAAATCATGTTGACGAAACAGGCCGTGGTGGTCTCGGTGCATAGCTTCTTGCAATGTTCGTCATCACCCAAAAAACAATCACTCAAAAACATTCCATGACATAACAATTGTCCAACCAAAAAACAAATTTGAAATAATAATTCTCTCTATATTGTAAAACGCTGAAGAAGTATCAAAAACACTGTAGGAAAGCCTACGAGTAGCTCTGAACAGCAGATGTCCTGAAAAATCAGGGATGAAAAATTCCAAACAGAATAAGAATTATATCGTCGAATTTCGTAAAACCATTTCCGTTGTCAAACACATCATTACTTGGCGTGGCATTCGATCGATTAGCATGTTTGATGCCGGGAAATGATTGAGTGTTTCATCATCAGCAACACTGATTTGGTTTGAAAACGGTTTGTAAGCAGTGCTGATGTTCACAGATACATGCTGCATTTTTTTACTAATCTGGTATTAACGGCACTTTGATGTGAATGTGAGCTTAGCTGTTCTTGTTATTGTGAAAGGTGCCTCTTTTATGTGTGGTCTACACTTACAAATCAAAATGTGGTGGAAAGAACTCCATCGTGTAATCTTTATTCGCGATCACTATGCACGTTACTTAGGTCGTGTTTGAATTTAATTCCATGATATTTGAATTCAGTCAGTTTTCATAATTCTTTCTCTCATAAGCTAGTCAAAAAACATACTTAAGTCCAAAATAGTGGCTTGTTTTTTCTTAGAAGGAAAGAACAACAATTATTCAATGTCTCGTTCTGTTATAGGTCGAAATCTCATATACTATCTAAAAGGGGAAACAATAAACATTCAATATTTGGTTTGTTGTTCTAGTTTGAGCTTTAATGATGTTTTATGTTATACTTGCGATGATAGGTGATTTGCGGAATTGAAGAAGAACTATAGTAATTTATCGTGTATTCTATCTAATAAAATATTCTTAGAACAGATCATCAAACTCTCGATGCCCTTAGCCTTATTTATGTAGAGTCAAAGTTAATTGTTGTGAACTTTTAACATTTGTTCCTACGTCATATTTTATTCATTATACGTTGGCTATTCAACACCGACGAATAATTAATACCTAATTATTTCTTCACCACACTCCTTGCCATGTTTCCAAACAAAGGAGAATGTTATTCCCCTATGATCCCTAATGAAGCACGGAAAACCTCATTACTAGTACATGATGTTTTAGCATTTCGAAAACTTAGAAAACTCGAAAACCTCAGAAATCTTTGTTTCCATCTCTAACGTATTTCCGTGCAACAAAAATTATTTACCTTCGTTTTTCTCCCTTAGTTTTAAGGCAAATATAAGTTTGTTTCATTATGTACATTCAATAAGATTAGATATTTTTTAACACAATTTAATAATTTTCGTTATAAAAACTTTTAACTCTTTAACTATGTAAACGTCTCGTTCCATATTTTTTGGAATTACGTTTCCCGTTCCGAACTCAAACGTTTCATTGCTACATAGTTGGTCCTCCCTTATTATTTTCTCCTTCATCCAAAACAAAAGCAATATAAAGAAAAGGTACAATATAATTGTTGTTGACATGGACCTTCAAGGCAACTTTTACGATTTACACTCATGATCACATGTTATTGAATAATAATTATATAAACAAGAGATCATATTGTTGTTGATATTGATGTGTGTAAATGTATATCGTTGTGCAATTTAGTGGTGTTTTATAAAATATAAAAATAGGGTTTTGTCCATAACTACCTTAGTTACACACTTTTTTGCAAAATACTACCTACATTAGAAAACTTAGACAAACTGCCTTAAATTTCCATTTTTTGTTGATCACTACTTGTTTCATTTCCGGCGTTGACCTTGGTTCGGTCATCAAAGTGCACATGATCTTCATGTTTTTGCCATTTTTTTCGATAATTTTCCTTCCCTTTTCTCCTCCATTTTTACTCTTTTATCAACAGATTCAATTTACTTAAATTTGATTTTACTTAAATTTATTACAATGTAGAATTTGAAATTTTGAGCCCTGGAGATAGGAAAATCGAAAAAAAGGCAAAAAAAACAGCCACGTGATCCACTGTTGCACTTTGAGATCGAAAACCCAAAGTCAACGCCCCGGAAAATGAAACAAGTAGTGGTCAACACAAAATGGAAATTTAATATTATGTCTAAGTTTTCTAATGTAATAGTATTTTGTAAAAAAAAAAATTGTATGTGTACTAAGTAGTTAATGGACAAAAAAACCTAAAAAAATATAAAATCAACAAAGTACTCCTAATGAATTACAATTGAGAAATTATAAAGTTAGCAGGAAGATGCTAAAATTTTTATAACATACATTAATGAATAATTAAAAAGAAAATGGCAAGTTTAGCTATGAAACATGAATGAGTGAGACACGTGGTACGGAATATATAGGATCTCACATATCAACATACTTTAGGTGCTTGTTTAAATATTAGCAGTAATAGATAGATAGATTAAATTACAGAGCATCATTATAAGCTATATACTTTCCTAATCTTGATAAATAATTAACATGATTTGCCTCAAACATGACAATTGCAATAATTAATTAGGATTATTGTACAAGACAACTTAGCTTAATCATTATTAGCAATAATCTATATAAGGCAAGACTACTTTTTGCTCAAATAACTAAAGAAATAAGAATTAAAAACTTCAACCCTTAATGCTTCATCAGTTTTCTTTATACCATCTTAAACAGAAAAACTAAGAAGATAATGCAATAATTTTACTCAATTTGTATCTTCTAGTTTTGCCAACTCCAGTTTACTAGCATATAATAATATTATCATGAGTTTAACAGAATGTCTTTGGCTAAGGCTAAGAAAATCGAGAGGTCGTTGCGAAAACAAGCGTCTCTAAGGGCAATCCTTACAAGCTCGTATTGGAGATGCAGTGGAGCTCTGTGGTGTGGAGGCTAACCAAAGAAGATATTCACTACCGTGCGCAATGATGATCCTTGCCCGGCTGATCGCCTTTTTTACCATACATTCAAAAATATGGTATGAAATTCGTTACTCGGCTGTTTGGAAAACATATATTCATTTGAAACATTGAATGTGGCAAATTCTAATGTTTAGGAATGCACTAACGTTTTGGAATTAAATTTGGGCTAAATAAATTTCTCTACTTATTACATTATTATACAACTAACTCATCAACCACTTGTGCACTAGAGAAAAAAAACAACTAATCGACCACTTGAATTCACAAACGCATGTGAAAATAATTTATTTAATTCAAAAATCCATGATACTTTCATTCAAATTCCTTAAAAATTAAAACAAATTTGAAATGAGATTTGAAGGATCAAATTGAGCCATGATACTTAGGGTGTTTTGATGAAATTCCCTAGCATACCCTTTTATATTCTCCATATATTTTTTAAGAGAACATCATATTATCAAATGTGTTTATAAGCCTTTGTGTAAGAATACGTATGTAACGACATTATTCTATTTCTTGAAAATATAATCTATGTATAGAGGAAGAAGGAATGAAAATGTAACAATTTTTTTTTCCTTTAAAAATTTTCTAGGATAATCAATTGAATAATCGAACATTAGCATGAATGTTGAATAAATTAAATCGAGAGATAACTAAACTGTTAGTTTAACAACCAAGTCATCAATCCACAACTATATACACCGTAGATAAGTATAGTGACCGTACATGTAGCAGTGTCTGTCATTCTCGTTAATCTAAAATTTAGAAATGTACTCCTCGCTAGTTATATATTAACCATAAATATATTTGGTGTGTGCCCCAATTTCAATGCAGGGGGAAAATATGTTTTGCATGGATCAATGACACAAACCATGCATAATTGTAACGGCTACAAGTACGTGAAAGAAATCCCTACACAGCATGAACAATTTCAAAAGCCAAATTACTTGATTAACAAGGCACTTTTGGTGGGACATATGACTTGAAGGCAACAATGGGCTTAGCGTAGAAAATAATCAACCCTGCATTCCATGCCAATTAATTGAAGGGAAACTAAAACTAAAAGCTAAGATCGATTTTTAATTTAGTTCGATTTGGTTTTGTATTGATATATTTAATTACTTCTGTAGATGTTCCATATGATTGTACTCTTTACTAATGAATTTGACGTTTTCTTATTAAAAAAAAAAGCTCATATAGACTTATTAATTTTATGTAATTATATATTCGCAATGCTTCTAGGAAAAAGAGATTGAGGGTGCAGCAACAGTTAATACTCCAAAATTTGATGTTAAGATCTTTTTCGATCTTCAAAATGCCGTGTAAAATGTTTTTGTTGCACTCTTTCTGTTATGGACAAAGGTTTATATTACTAATATGGTAATTAAGTTTTGTGATCGATTTTGATTATGCTAGTTGGATTATTTATATCCCTTTCCTTTACCTAACAGAATTATTCGAAGTTGTATATCCACCTAGTTGGTGAGATGCCAAGGGCTTGGAAATATGTTATCCGATAAGCAAATCAGGTCGGATGTTGGATGGGTGGCCTTTTATTGAGAGTAGAGCGTCCGCCTTGATAAGCCGAATTTCAAGAGCAGCATTTGGTACTAGTTATGAAGAGAAGGTAATTTTGAGCTTCTTAAGGATATTGTGGATTTTGATGCAATCTTCAAGAATCTAATAACTCCCCGGTATTGGATAACAAGTTAAACCCTATAATCGATTATATTTATCATATATTTTATTTAGGTAAGGTCCCTTTATTCAACGAAGATCGGTTTAATAATTAAGCACATATTGATATTTATAATATGCTTCTCGTATTACATCTATCTTTGTTCATTGGAGTTGTTGCACTTCTACTTCATTTCATTTTGGAAAGATTTATTAATTTAGAAAAAAATTCAGGTAAATACCTAGATTAAAGTACACCTTTTTTAAAGAATATACTAATAATATGTTATATTTACAAAACTATACTACAGATGTTTAAAAATTTCGAGCACTACCAACTTAACCATCTCCCCCATTCTATACTTAAGGTTAACTATTTACACTCGTGAATTGACCGAAAATACCCTTATTTCACTTTCCTAAACACCCAACTATCATCAATTCTCACTCATGCCCTCTTCTCTCTTCAGCCCTCTCATTTACGTCCATCTTCTTTCCTCTTCAATTATTGCACCATATATCGTGAAATTAAAAGTTATTCAGCTGGCCTTAATTCCTTTTTTTCCATCATTTTTCGTCTTCAATTTCAAATTCTCTCTCTTCAATTTTATGTTGTTGAATACCTTTCTTAATCTAATTTCCTATTAATAAACATCAACAATTCAAACGCATTTTAATCTTCAAATTTGTTGCTTCTCTCCTTTGAATTGCAGAGAAATCCCTTCTATTAGTTCCTCAACGATCAATTGGTTTTGTTCATGTTACTCATGGGTAGCAAAAATCACATCTTTTGATTGGTAATTGGATAGAAAGAATAACTGACTTGACTGAATTGTTTCATGTCTCTTTATTGGTAGTTTCCAATTAATGAAATTGGAGTTGTTGGTTGCAACTATTTTTTGGGTTACAATAATTGATTTTGAAATGGGTTTTGTAAGGAGAGTTTGACTTAGGAAAATTTTCAACCATGGGTCTAAATTCAATTGGTTCGGGCAATTGGTTATCAAAGATGAGACATTTGATTCGCTAGTTTGTCGAATGGGTAGTAGAATTCGAATGCTTTTGTAGTCTATGATCTCTTGGGTATTTTGCCCATTATTAAGATTGTTATTAATTATATGTAAGGTTCTGATTTTTTTATTTTTTTTTTACACGATGATGGTCTGAAATTTGATTGTCTTTGCTTATTCCTGCAACAAAAATTGAGTTGGGTTCTTAATTGAGATGAAGAATAATCGTGGATTGTTTTTGTTGATGAAGTTGTTCGACGTAATTCGTCATGTATGCTGATATTACCTGAATTGCATGAACCTAAATATATGTTGAAGATGAAACAACAAAGAAGAAATTTCTCCAGAAAATGAATGAGAAGAAGAAGAGAAGAAGAAGAAGAAGAAGAAAAGAAGAAGAAAAGAAGAAGAAAGAAGAAGAGAAAAGAAGAAGAAGAAGAAGGAAGAAGAAAGAAGAAGAGAAGAAGAAGAAGACAGAAGAAGAAAGAAGAAGAAGAAGAAGTAAGAAGAAGAAGAGAATGAAGAAGAAGAAGAAGAGAAAGAAGAGAAGAAAAGAAGAAGAAGAAGAAGAAGAAGAAGAAGAAAGAAAGAAGAAGAAGAATGAATGAAAGGAATGAAGAATGAATTGAAATTAAATGAATGAATAATGAATGATGAATGATATGAAGAAGAATGAATGAATGAATGAATGAATGGAAATAGAGTAAGTGTTAAATAGAGATATAAAGGAGGAATTCGGCAGAATTGAAGAGAAATTGAAATAATTGAAGAAAATTTTAACCATGGTTAAGAAAGGAGGGAAATGGGTTAACTGTAGTTCTAGAAAATTTTAACATCTTATTGTCAGTGTTTTGTAAAATAAACTGTTTATTAGGTATATTCTTTTAAAAATTGTGTCTTTTCAGGTAGTATTTTGAAAAATTTTCCTTAATTTTATGATAATCGAAATTTCTCAAATAAGGTATTGTGAATGAACATGCATATACCAACAAATAATACAAAAGATAAAATATATTGAGAAAAGAATATAAATGCATTATGCACAATGGTGATTCACGAAAGAAAGAATTAGAGAGTTGGGAGAAGATGATCGAGAAGACTTGCTTGATAATTTATTGGGATAAATAAATAATGAAAGGAAACAAGATGATGATGAAATCATTAAAAACAAAAGATGTGGTAGAAGAAATGTAAGCTATTCTACTAGCAGGACCAAGAAACAACCTTCACTCTTTTGTTGGTCTTTGGACACTGGTTTTATGAGTAAGCATCGCGTTTGGCAATGACCGCGCAAGAGAAGAGGTTTATCATGGTGTTCGGGAAAGATAGGAAGCCGGACTATTGATGGTATTGAGTCTGTTTAAAAGTTGTAAGTATCTTTTCTATGCCTAATCTTTTTTTCTTACGTTAGAAAATCGATAATAATTGTTTCTTACTGTTTTCAGGTATCTATGATAATTGTATGAAGTTTTGAGGCTATACTACTCCAGCTTTTCAATCAGTGAGAAAAATTTACAATATATGAAATTAGGAAATATTTTACTTCCCAAAGGAACTGCGTTAATTATACCATTATCCACCTGCATCGAGATTGTGAATTGTGAGTGGATGTGCAAACAAGTTAAACCTGCAAGATTTGCAAATGTGTGTTGCTCAAGCAACAAATTTCAAGGGGCATCTTACCCTTTGGAGCTGGTCCAAGAACTTGCATTGGTCAAAATTTCCTCACTCTTAGAAGTAAAATTGGCAATTGTGAAGATTTTGCAATCTTTGATTTTGATTTTGCTCAAAGTTATGTTCTGGCACCAAGTTCCCTTTTACATTAAAAACCTCAATATGGAGCAACTTGTTTTACGTAGGGTTTGATGTCACTCGCCTTTTGTTTTGAGATAGTTATTCACTTCATGTAAGTGATTAGGAGAGTGAAGGATAGCCTGTTGGTGATGCTCCTCCAGTCTTCGGCAGAATCATTAATGAGATTGATTCTCATCCTGCCCCTATGACTTAATAAAACACAAATATAGTATTTGTTTAAAATATTGGATTGGGTATACTTGTAATTCATAGGCGTGAAACAAGCTCACATGGATCTTGAGTACCATGAAATCAAATCCATATGATCATTTACACGACCATGCCAATATTGTTATAGAAATACTCACTCAAGCAACCATTTATAATTTCAACAACAAATTACTTGCATTTGCTATGGTAATTTAGAATACGCTTCCTGTGTAGAATTTCATAGCTATGAATTTGATTTAATCATGTTTATGGGCATCAAATCTTGTGTTATTTTAGCAATTCTTAATATTTGAGGACGGAATAATTTGTAAGAAATCGTCAATTTTAGGATGCACATTTGAGAAAAATAGGACAAAAATGAGACCGTAGTCAAAATTATTTTTCGATGCCATGTACGGAGAAGTTTGGACTCAACATTTACAAAATTATCATTCCCGACAAAATTTAGAGGAGTGATAGTTATGAAGTATTACATACAAATTAAATGAAAGTATGTAAAAAATTACAAAAACGAATACTCAACACCGCAGGACGTAAAATCAGAATGACACTTCGACATAAAAAAAAAACGACAAAAAACAACACTACATAGCGTTATGAGTTAATAAAGACAAATAGTAACTAATGAAAGTAGCTGAAAATAATATACATTAACGGTAAGACGACAACAGTTAGTTGATGCTCGATCATCATCAGAACTTGTGTTTATGGACCGTTTAATATTTGTATGCTAAGAATTTTACGTGACTTATGCATATTTGTGCTTAATCAAGCACAATTATCGGGTGTCTTTTGGGGTCAAAACAAAGTTATTATACTTATAATTCACGAAAAAAATGACTGTTTGGACAATTTTTTTGGAAAAATTACAAAACTTTTCCATATGTTCCAAATGTCGTATGATGAACCCACACAAAATTTGGGGGCCAAAAAAAGTCCATATGAGGGACTTTTGAGGCCGATAACTTTGAAATCGCTCTAGGAGGGTGACAACATTTTCCATTTTTAGCTTAAACTTAGCGATGCACCATCCCTCGTCACACACTTAACGTGTGGACAAAATTCTAGACGGAAGTGACATGGTCGTCGATAGATGATTTTATGACAAAAAATTAAACGTGGATTTATACTTACGAAATAAGGTCTCCAAACCAATTTATTATCGAAATTTACCAAATAATATTATGATTGACTCCACAACTATAAATAAAATGTCAATAAAATTTGGGCCAAAAATCTGCTAGGAGATATGATGAGGTTTTCGAATGAAGGCCGCAAAGATAACTAATTAATTTTGAAACACGCACAGGTGGGAGACACACACTTAGATATTGTGGGCTGAAAACTTGACGACAGCCATCCTATCCCCTTAAGGTTGTGAGAAATTTTGGCAAAATTTGAGACGGTCGTCTAAACGACCAAAATCGAAGTGGGGAATTAATATGCATTTAAAGGAAATTAAAGCTAAAAAATTTATATACTAATAAAAGCGTGAGAGATGAGAGATATACTCAAGCACTTAACTCCGTAAAATTTCCAACCCGATTTTAGAGAACCTAAGTGTCACGATCCTAAATGTTTTACACAGGAATGTGTGGTGCGCTCGAGTCTTTTGAGTGAGAGCGCAAGTCTTTTCAGAAGGGGCCTTGCGAGCAACACTTCAGCGAAGGAAATCCATTAAAAGCGGATTTCGAAGTTTGTGCGACCGAGTTACATCAAAACGTGCACAAGTGACCGAACCTTGGGTTCTCGAGTGGAGTTAGAATTTGGGATTGAAATGCTAAAAGCAATGCAAGCACATATCTACAAGCATTGGCTAAACATTTAGCATGGTAGGAACAATATTTTGAGAATATATACTCTCTCATATTATCACTTCTCCATAAAAGAGGTAAATTAAATGAATACATTCTCATAGGACCCAACTTAGGTAAACCATACAAACTCTAGGACTCTATTCTAAGGGCTTGTGGGGGCGACGCGCAGAAGCGCTACAAAACGAGACTCTTACAAACAAAAAAGCTAAGGCTGGATCCTTAACGATTATATCCTGCCTTTATGGCTTCAGCTTCATCCACACCTTCCAAGTTTGGTATTTTATTTTGTGCCCATTTTACTTATTATCGGCTTAAGTTCACCGCAAATATCCAAAACTACCTTGAATCCAATTTACCTAACTACCAATCCACCAGCCTTGTCGCCCCATTCCACTAATACCCCCCAAGGACCCTAGCCTCCCACCATATCGAGCACTAGCACCAGCCTCACATGCCTCCCTCGCATCCACCTCCCTTCACAAGGCCCTCACAACCAATCCTCCCTCACAAGCCTCATATTTCCCTCGACATTCAACCACCAGCTACACAAGAAAGCATATCCACATATTCATGTTTTTCTTTAAAAAAAAATTAGACCTTCACATGATACAACAACCCTCATCGCCGCGCCTAACCCTCACATAAGTTTGAAAATAAGAATACATTTTCGAATTTCCGACAACACAACAAACCAAATAAAATAAGATTTGATTGTTGTGGTCTACCAAAAACTAAACTCTCAATTTGTGAAAGTCATCTTACGTTATAAAATGTTGTAGTAGGAAAAACAACTCCAATTTTTCTCAACCTTTTCTCTTTCTTCACACCATTCACTCTCTCTCCTCCTATCTTTTGCTCTAAATTGTAGAGTGAGAAAGTGCCCCAACACCAAGCCACCTTTTCCTCTTCTTCACCATCAGCCCCCACCAACAACACGACACCCCATTTTTTTCCATTTCATTTTTTTCCTTCTTTTTTTTTTTTTTTAAAAAAAAATACTCACTTGTGTAATTTTATAAATAAACTCCCAATAATAAAAAATATACAATAAAAATACAGTAAAATAATAAAACCCTCTATAATTTTTTACAACATTTTATTTCCACCATAAACCCAGAATCTTTTCTTCACACCCCTCTTAATTCGAAATTGCTAAAAACTTTTTATTTTTTTCTCAGATTTCTATTTCTGATATCATCAACTTCAACTTCTTCCCTAAAATGGTTTTTCCTCAAAGATTTTTTCCCCTTAAAATCCCTCTTTTTTTCTGTAAATTTTGCATCTTTCACATTGAAGAATAATAATAAAAAAGAGGAAAAAAGGAATCTTACCTCCTCTTTTCTCTCTTTTTTTTTTTCACTTTATTATTACTAAAAATATAATTTCTTCTAATTTCTCCTCCTTCTTCAACAACCCTTTTTAATTATAAATAAAATAAATAAAAAAATTCAATCTTTTTTGAATTTAGTTTTGCAATTTTCATGGCTGCTGTACCACGAATGTTGTTGCTTGAATTCTGTGCACGATCAGTTGAGTAAAATTGTAACTCAACAACTGAGAACTCAGAGAGTGACACAAAGAGTAGTGATTCAAAATCGGAATTTCAGAAGAATATTTATGAGCTTGCCGACATTTTATCAAAGTTGAAATCCTTGGGCTAAGGAATTTGTTCCTTCTTCTTAATCGTCCCAACAATGATCAACTCAATTTTCCTGCTTTTAATAGTTTCCAACGATGATAATTCAATTAACAATCGAAGGGTATCATCATCATCATCTATATTTTTAAATTTTGATCTCATTTTTTTACTGCACTTTTGGATTTTGTTTCTGTAATTTGATTGTTGGGGATTTTATTTATTTTTTTTAAAGAAATTGGTTTTGTTTTGGAATGGGTGTAAAGTCTTGTTTTTTATTTGGTGTTTTGTGGGTTTCTTGATTATTAAATTATTTTGGTAAAAATTTTAATTTTTTTGTATGCAATTTTATTTGATCCCTTATTCAATCTCTTGATGTTGTAATAGAAATTGAAATTGCTCTCTCAATGTAGAAATTCGATTGTGTTAGTATTTTGCCACTTTGCTGAATTGAGAGTGTTGTTTTTCTTGATTAGTTAAGTGGTTTAGAGTTATGTTTATTTTACCATCACTGATTATGGGTAATTCATTAGGTATAGAGTGATTTAGTGAAATTCCGAATGGGTGCTAGGCTGGTATCTTTGTCCTTTTCAGTTAGTTGCCTCCTTTAACATGTGCTGAGTTTAGTCATGCATTTTGTAATTTGGGTTATTTATGAAAGTTTAAGCCTCCAAGTCGAGTTTTTGAGCTTGTTTTCTTGGACTTTGGAATAAAAGATTATGCTTTCAAAATAGATGTGATGCCCACCCTTCCTTTATGTTAAAAAGGAACAGTGTTTTCATTGGACTGATAGTGTACTTATTTTCGTGGAGCTTGAAGTCATAAAGGTGATTGAATGCTTCAACATAGGTTCTACTCTGTATGTTGTTTAAGATGAAATGAAGATATGGCCTTGCCTTAGTCTTGCWTCTTTCTCAGCTATGTCTGACTCTTGTTGAGCGCGTAGTATGTTACAACCATCTAGTATGTCTAATTTATTTACATAAAAGTTTGTATCATGTGAGGATGATTTCCCGGAATAATCACTTTGCAAGAGAGTGAGGCTCTTGACCGTAGGGAGTGGAGAAGGAAAATTTATGTGGATGACTTTCCAGAATAATCRCTTTTGGTTCATGTTAACCGACCCCACATATGGGATTAAGGATTTGATTGATTGAAAAGTTTGTATCATATGTTCTGTTAGTCTAATTGTATTATTAACTGATTTCAGAGGAGGAATAGCCTTAACCAAGGGAGGAGACGAATGAATGGAAGGTCTCTCCGGGCACAGCGAGACGAAAGTATTAGGCGTACAGTATATGTATCTGACATTGACCAGCATGTAAGCAATTTTAATTTTCTTGTTTCTTTCGATTGTGCAATTCTGTTGATAACACTTTGAGATGACGTGTTGATGGATTGTTTTATTCTTCTCTAATTAGGTCACTGAGGAGCGATTAGCTGCTTTGTTCAGTAATTGCGGACAGGTAAAATGATTGAATGATTGTCTACTCAGTATCAGCTAACACTTGTGTCTTTTCTAGATTCTGACTACTTTTTACACTCTTAATGCCTTCAATAAATGCTCGAAAAGTTGGTTACTTGTGCATTTACATTCTTGTTACACTGGAATGTTTTCTGTTTTAATGAAMTCARCCATTCTTTCTTGTTTGGACCTAAATTATGACAASTCCATTGTATGATAGCTACATTTTTGTGGTGCATGTTTTCATTATGTTACATTCCTTAACACTCCATTTTGTAAAGTTGTTAATATTGTACCACTATGTCACTATATCTGCTACCTTTTGGGGGGTTGCCAAAATGATCCATTTATTAGTCCAATTGTGAGTTGGGATCTGTTGTTGCAAATTCTGGATCACCTTGGACCCACATTGAATGGGATCAGGACCGTGTTTAGCTAGTTTAATAGTAAATATCATCCTGATTAAATAAGAAGATAATGTTGAATGGGTTGCAATTTCAGCAAATCCTTTAAATTCATCAGTTAAGCTTAAAGTGTGAAGTTTATTAGCTACACAAAAGCATCTTTGTATCTATTAAGCTGGTGAATGATTATTTATGTGTGTAAGCTTATATTGAATAGAATGCTAAGGTTATAGGCACACCATTTTGTAATACCTCAATCTGGCCAACAGATGCCATATCTCATGTTGGATGTCTTCCTTTCTAATCTTGTATGCTTGGAGTATCATTCTGACTTCACGGTATCTTGGACCATTCCAAATCCCACATATTTGCTATTATATCCAAAAGACAATTTTGGTCACATTTCTCTATCTATCATCTTTGTTCATTTGGAAAAATAAAACTTTGTCATTGAAGGTACTTTACAAATAAAGAGTTTCCCTAGTATAAGAGAGGATTAATAAAGGTATTTAAATTCTATTGGGAACCATTTGAAGAGTATATAATTAGGAATTTCCCTTCACATCGAGCACTATGTTTGATTACTTTTTTTAAAAATAATCCAATTATACTCTTTGGGGATAGGGATTTTGTCGTGTACTTCCTCCGTAACGGAAAAACTTTCAACAAATGTATTAAGGCTTTTAAGATTCCAAAATAAGCTAATGAAATAATTAGTGTACAAATTAATGTTGTGGTCCTTTAAAAAAAAGAGGGAAAGAAGTAAAGAGACAAAATTGTGTCCTCCAAAATACGTGTGTAGATTAAGTTTAGATTAGGAAGTTAAAAGGGATAGTGTGGTATTTGCCATTTAAAAGTTACAAATAAGGATAGTTGCCGCGTTTGAAAAGGTGCGCCTAGGCACTAAGGCTCTAGGTGATAGGGGGTAAGCGCTTAATATGGCCAAGGCGAGGCTTTGTGGCTAGGCGCCTAGCGCGCGAGGTGAGGCGCACTAGAGCTTCTTCCCAAATTTTCCCATTATTCATAGGTGCACATCACTTCAATGAGGCGCACTAAGGCGCGCCTAAGGCTGTAGAAATCAATCACCTTAGTGCGCCTTACGCTTTTTTATACATTGGGTAATTGTACAATTGTTGAAAGTATTGGATTGTTGTACAATTGTTGAAAGTTTTTCTTGTTACACCCAAGAAAGGAAACCGTTTGAAAATTTTTCGTTATGGAGGGAGTATTTCAGTATTTCAAGCGTCACTATGACACTGATTGTGCTTAAAATTATGAAAGAAACATACTATGTGGGCTTAGGGTGGTCTCTTTGACATGGAATAGATTACCCGATTTACCCATTATTTGATTATCCTCAATCCAAATTGTTGTTATTTTCTCCCATTCATTACTTTGGTAGGACCGTAGGATCTTATGGTTTTAGTCCTACTTAAAACAAAATTATGATGTTGGGATCTTTCAAAATGTTGTCAAATGAATATTGAACATGGTTAATGTCTTTTTTTTAATGAAGTTGGCATAATGCGGGTAGCTAGTATATTGTACTCCTAAGATGCTTAGTAATGAGGTGTGATATTGAGAATTTGAGACATGGACAACTGGCTTGGTTACAGAAGTTGGTGTAGGTTGACTAAGTATTGTCAAAGTAGTAATATTTTATAGCCAAGTAAGACAAAGGTGAAGGGTGGCGACAATGAAGGAAGCAAAGTTTTCAAGTAAGTGGGCATTCAATGTGTGAAATACTCATTTTGATACTCATCATATTGCATAGGTTTGGACATGTTGACACTTATTTTGGGTTGAATTAATTGAAAATTTCCATGAAATAGCCATGTTGGACTTTTGGTTGAATAATGGAAATTTTTCCATGGAATAGCCATGTTGGACTACTTGGACACATTTCATCTAAAATGAGTATCTGAAACTCCTCTTTGGGAATTTAGTCCTTTACTTTGTTGAAGGGATTAATTTTCAATGTTGATGGCTTTTTTTTTTTTTTTTTGGTGTGTGTATTAGGTATAATATCTAGAGAGGATGGTTTGATTATGTTAAGGTGCCACTTTTGTATGCTAGTCATGGATACAAGTAAATTTTGTTACTTAAGTCCATGTCGAAACTAAAGATAAGTCAAAGTTGAAAAGGATGGGTAGGCATCAACGGTGTTCCAATTAGTAATTTGGGAGTTTGTTCGCTTGTTAAAGTGCGATGTGATTGCGAGTTTGTGTGGTGTTATGAGTGACTCAACTATGCTTTGTCCATGTTATTAAAATATAGAGTAGAGTGAACATCTTGTTGTAGCCACTAGCACACCCTTAAAAATTACCATGGTAAACAAGTTATTTTACCAGAATCAATGTATAAAAAGGATCTAGGCGCTTAGTTTTAAAAGGCGCAAGGCAACCAAGGCGCAAAGGGTCCTTGGAGCCTAGGTGCAGAACCGCAATGCAAAGGCACGCGCCTTTTGTAGCGCGAGGCACACCTAGCATATTAGATATATTTTGTTATCACGGTGCTAAATTTCAGTGAAAAAGCTCTTATATGCAAAACATTGATTGAAACATTTAAAAAAACCTTTGGTAATCGTTGTAAATGGTTAATATTATAAAACAATGAAGACACATCAATTAATAACTCAGGTCTAAGCTACTTGCAAAAAGTGAAAGGCGCCCTCCTTAAAGGGCGCTCTAAGGCGCACGCCTCTATGAGCCTCTTGTAGGTGGGGCACGCCTCGCCTATAAAAAGCCCATTCTCCTGAGCTTGGAAGAGCSTTGAGCCTAGGCGYGCYTTTTAAAACTAAGGCTAGGCGCACAAGGTGATAGGATTTCCATGAGCCTTGGGCATGCCTCGAAGTGTGATACACTTATTTTTGACCGGTCATAACTCGCCGTCAAAACTTCTAAGCTAAGTAGAATGAAGATTGATAATTTATGGGTTTGCAAGGTGGGAAAGTTGTAATATTGTAAGTTTTGAGCCTAGTTAACATGTAAAGAAGAAAATGAAATGAAAACTCTGTCAAATTAGGCGGATAATTAAAGTCGGGGTACCAATTTGAGAATGACAAGCAATATTATGCTTCCAGGGGAGCATGTGGTAAAAACCGGATCATTAGCTTGTATTGACAAATCATTGGGCTGTTGTTGCTTTGATAGTTTCAAAAGGGGGTGGCACATTACAATATTTATGGGAGTTTTCGTGAACATATTAATTTTCTAAAATCTTCTATCACACGATTGAAAAAACCAAAGAAGTGTTTTTTTTTGGTTTTGGTTTTGTTAGAGTGACACCCTTTGTTTATTGGTGTTCTTATTTTCCCTATAGGAAATAGAGCTTGACTGGATGATAAGAAGATAGAAGTGTAGCAAAGGGATGGAGGGGAGTAAGAGTTGAAAWAAGAACAAGTGAAAAAGGGGAAAGAAGATCGAATGAATAGAGTAAAAGGCAGAATAAGGGAATGGCAGAGGACTGAGAAAATGTTTGTGAAACTGTGACTTATCTGCTGTCCAGCTTGTCACGCCCTTTCTCTTCTTCTGCGGCCTTTTGGGTTCTTAGGTAGCTTGGATATGTCTATTTGTTAGTTTTGTATAGTCAGTAAAGCATTGACCTTTTTATATTATACCAACGGGCTTTGGCATCTGTATAATTCAGAGTGCAGTGTGGCACTATACAGTTCAAAATACTTTGTGACTAACTCTTACGTTGAAGTTTGTCAGTTTTGATGCTCAGTTTGCTTAAAGAAAGTTTACGTACATAGGTTTTACTTGGCAACACGCATTTGAACATTTGATCAAAGTGCATGATATTTGGTTCTACTGTCTGTGTTTTTGCTGTGGATATGATTTCTCATATCKGTAATTAGATGTGATATATATTTTCTAAACTTTCTCAGTTTGATATTATTCCTTGAATCCTCATTATATTTTATGAGTTCCTTTCCAGTTTCCAGCTATGTTTAGTTTGGATGAAAATATTTTGAATGGAAAATACTTTTTCATGAAATTTATTTTCAAGGGGAAAACACAGTTTTATTACAAATTTTCTTTGTTTGG
>SNQN01001567.1:19950-31362 GCA_008642245.1 Bassia scoparia | reverse complement strand
ACAAACAGTATGTTACTGTGTACCTAAATAAGCTACAAGTGGTGCGTAATGGAAATTGAATATTATAAAGTCTCTTCATTTCTAAGTCAAATTTGATTCAGTGTCTACTTAAAAAACCACCTCGCCACAAGAAGTTTCAAAGGAAGCCTTAACATCCAACTGAGAAACCTACATAAGAAAAACAAAGTGATGTCAAACAGCACAACCACCTAAGAAGCACAATACACGAGATAAGAGCTTCATTTTAGCAATGTGAAAAACAAATTCAGTGATCAGAACGTTATACCTTCTTATCAATGTTTGTACATAGACAGTTCTCGCACACATCTGTCTCTCATCTTCAGACTGTTAATCATTAGTATATGAGTGCATAATCATATTGCACATAATGAGGTAAAATAGTTTTGCAGCATAAAATGGCATGTACCCATACCCTGGGAAAATGTAGGATTCACAGGGAGGTATAGCAGTTTTCGAAGGCAAGACTCGAACAGGTAATATCCTAGCATTGTACCACCTAGGTTAAGGCAGCTCTAGCACCCTCTGTTACATATTTCCAACAATATGAGTATGAATACCCCAAAAAAAAAAAAAAAAATCAAACAGAGGGCCAAGTATTAACTTACGATCATCAGCAAACTCTACAAAAGCAAAACGAAGAACCGAAAGAGGATCACCACAAATTCGCAGTCAACAACCTGCAAATCACCAAAGCATGCCATATAATAATAATTAAAAAAAAACTTACAAGCTGTGGCTATAACTATTAAAACCAATGATAAATAAAAAACAATATAAAAACATTCTTTTTAAAAATTGTAATTCAACTAGAAAATTGTGACTTCAACGATGAGTGTTTCAACTAAAAAGTCACTTCCTCGGTTTTGTTGTGGGAGGTGAATGATTTTTCCAAATGCTGGAAAATAGGCTTTAGGGATATTACTTCACAAGGACAGAAAACCACATTGTCTTTCCAACTCCGGTATTCCTTCTCTTCTCTCTCCTTCCATCCATCCTCCAACTTGTGTTTCCTTTCCAATACTCTCTAATATATTTTTGTCCAAGGAAGCCCGGTCTCCTCCTTTCCATCTCTCTATCTCATTCATCTCCTAAAAATTTGTGAACCATTTCAATGGTGCCACTTAAATAAAAAAGGAGGAAGTACAAGTAACATCTKTTTCTTTTGCTTGATGGAAAAGGATGGATGCCTTTACCCATGTTAAATAGGGAGAAAGTAGAAGTCTTCCACACTATGTTATGTTAACAGCAAGTAGTGCACACCCTATCTCTGACTGGTTTTCAGGAATAAGGATTTTTATGTTTTTATGCATTCACAGTTCTATGTGTCTTAAGTTACAAACCTAAGTGGAAAGTTGTTCAATTTTTTTTAATATAATCGTATGCTTAACAAACGAGTCTCGCATGATCTTGTTGTTACCTTTAATTTCTTGTTACGATTTGGAGCATAGAAATGAAGAAGTAATTTGTTCCTTTCATGTGGTCCTGCTATTATATATGCCTTGTGTTTTTTCTCTGCTGCAGGCGGAAAGTGCTATTATGGCCTTGAACTGTAGTGGAATGATTTTAGGAACTCAGCCCATCAGGTAGTGCTTTGCCCAGAAATAAATTCTCATTATGATGTGAACTTTTATTTGTTTATGTTTATAAACAAACYTCTTCATGTGATTTGTCATTGACAATGAGTGAGTTTGAATATTTGAAATTTGCAGGGTGAGTCCTTCGAAGACACCAGTGAGGCCACGGCTCCCTCGGCCAACATCAAATTGAGTAGCATCTCCACCCCATCCACGTTTCGTGGATCGAGTCTAAAATGTAGTTAGTGCAATCAGGAAAAGACCTCCTTGTTGAAGGGATGGTGAACAAGTTTAAATTCCCTTTGATGTCTCTTGTTCCTTTGACAATAGTCGTCCTGCAATGCGGTTCAAACATATATAGGACCCTGCTATGCTTCAATTGAAGTTTTACAGGACAATCTTGACCTTAATACTTTATGGTTTAACCCATTTATATGCGGTTCTTCCTCATATCTTGTCCAGATAATCTTGTTTTCACTCACCCATGTATGTGTTAGGATGAAAGGGTGAAAAATCATGAAGCTTTGACACAAGATTAAAAGGTACTTCATGAGATTCGGTGCTAGCTCATGAATGAGATTTGAGGATAGCGCAGTTCTTGCCTTAGCCTGGCCCTTATAAGTTCCTTCATCATTTGTTGAAAAAAAAAAAAATAAGCCTGTGTTATTTTCAATATCTCGGAACTCCGGAAGCACCAATACCTATTGCCCTTGATGCATAAAGACCTGGTAAACTAGTACTTAAAGCTTGTTGGAAATTTTGTGAACTAGCACCCTATCACGGAGATGATTTTCTATATCCCCGAAGCACCAATACCTTTTGCCCTTGATGCTCGTAGTGTTTGATCCGTAGTTTAGTTTGTAACAGACAATGGAGAGCTTAGCATCTAATTAAGTGAGCATGCTGCAATTCCTGCAAAGTATGTTAAGAAATCTTCATATTTGTAATGTGTGGCATACCTAATTACCTATATCATCAAACTCATGCTCCTGAAGAGCAATTTGCAGGCTCAATCCTTGTAGTCTTTCACTCCTTTCAAAAGGAGTGGATGATGTTATCTGTGAACGAACAACTTTTCTATTTAAGGAGTGGATGATATATCATCAAACTCATTCCTCGTTGGCGCACTCGTTGTTCCCCTTTACAAGTTTTAAAAAAGTACTACTTTTCCGTTTTTAAAATACTCACTAAACTTTTTATTTAAGAAATTTTAAATTACTGTTAGTTGTTACACATTCTTTATGGATAAAATACTTTATTCTTTCCTCTCGATGGATTCCCTTTAGTTTCTCTTTATCCCTTTCCCAAAATTTTCCCAGGAGTTCGTAATTTAATTAGATTGTGTAGCAAGTTATGAAATGGAGGAAGTAGTACAAATAGAGTACGCCATAAGTAAACTTATAACCCATGTAATCAAGTTAAGCTCTACACAAAACTATTACTCCCTTTGTTTCCTTAAAGATTGCAACGTTTTCATTTTCTGGATATCCATTTAAGATTGAAACATTTTCATAAATTATCGTCCGCCAAATGTTGCTTCATATCTCTTTCCAACATGACATCACATAAGATTTAATTAGTTTTATAGCCCGTTCAAAGAACAAACAATATTTCAATATTATTTTTATGATTCTATAATTATAATAAAATCACATTTTGTAAATTTTAATTTTTAGTAATGACTTAATGTTAATTAGAGCTAGAAGAGGGGTATGTTGAATTCGAAAAGAGACGGGGATGATCCTTCCCAAGTCTCGACCCCACACATCAAACATAGTGCCTCTACGAACGTTTTGTCACTTTGTYGTTTGCGGACTCAAAAAAGTTCCCCGTATGGAATCATTTGGCTCCCCAAATTTGCTATGGGTCCATCATATTATCATATGAATCGATGGTGAAAATTTCGGCAATTTTTTTGAAAATTTTCGAAAGAGCTTATTTTTTGTGATGTATATTAGCCACGTTTTTCGATCAAAAAACGACGTCTCAATGATCGATTTTGGTATTGCCTTGAAAATCTTCCACACTTTGAGGGTTATGAGGAATGACTATTCCAAGAGTTTCGGTTCCAAATACCAAGWGTCATTCTCCCACGAGCGTTTTGACGTTTTGTCGCTTTTCTAGGAAATTTGGTTTGCGGCCTCCAAAACCCAATCAAATCTCTACGTTTTTTGCCCAAAATTTACCTGGTATTGTTATATGGTTGCAGGAACCTATGGTAAAAATTTCGTCAATTTTTTTYGAAAATTTTCCGATGACGTAATTTTCGTGATCTATAATCCACGTTTTTCGGCCAAAAAACAACGTCCCGGTGACCCGGCTCGATTTTGCCCARATTTTCTCCCACACCTTGAGGATGATGATGGATGAATGTTCCAAGAGTTTTGGCCCCAAATACTGAGTGTCGTGCCTCCCACGGGCATTTCTACGTTTCGTTGTTTTTTCTTGAAATTTGTTTGCGTCCTCCGAAACCCCATCAAATCTCCTCGTTTTGGCCGTAATTTTTGCCTGGCATTGTTATATTGTTTTTAGAATCCATGGAATTTTTTTGGCAATTATTCCGAAAATGATCTAGAAACCTCATTTTTGTGATGTATATAATCTACATTTTTCGGCCAAAAAAGACGTCTCGGTGACCCAACTTGGTTTTTCCCTGAACTGTTCCCACACCTTGAGGGTGATGAGGGATTACTATCCCAAAAGTTTCGGCCTCACATACCGAGTTTCGTGCCTCCCACAGGCATTTCGACGTTTTGTCGCCTTTTCTTGAAATTTGGCTTGTGGCCGCCGAAACCCCATCAACCCTCCTCATTTGGCACCTAATTTTACCCAGCATCATTATATGATTGTGAGAACGTATGGCAAAATTTTTTGGCAATTTTATGAAATATTTTCAAAAACCTCATTTTCGTAATGTATAATCCACGTTTTTCGACCAAAAAACGACGTCCCGACGACCCTACTCGATTTTGCCCAAAATTTCTCTCACACCTTGAGGGTCATGACGAATGACTATTCCAAGAATTTTGCCCCCAAAAATCGAGTTTCGTGCCTCCCATGGTTGTTTCGGCCTTTTTGTCGCCTTTTCTTGAAATTTAGCTTGCGGACTCGGAAACCCCCTCAAATCTCCTCGTTTTCGCCTTAAAATTTGATTGAAATCGTTATATAGTTGTGGACCCATGGTAAATTTTCCAATAATCTCATTTTCATGATGTATAATCCTCATTTTTTCGGCCAAAAAACGATGTCACGGTATCCCGACTCGGTTTTGCCCAAAATTTCTTGCACACTTTGAGGGTCGATCATGAATGATGAATATTCTAAGAGTGTCAGCCACAAATACCGAGATTCGTGCCACCCATGGGCGTTACGGTGTTTTGTCGTTTTTACTCGAAATTTAGATTGCGAGGCTCTAAAACCCCATCAAATCGCCTCGTTTTCGCCCCAAATTTTGTTTGGCATCGTTATAATCCACTTTTTTTTGCCAAAAAACGACGTCTCGGTTACCTGGCTCGACTTGTTTAGAATTTCTCCTGCACCTTGAGGAGGATGAAATATGACTATTCTAAGAGTTTCGGCCACAATTATAGAGTTTGGTACTTCCCACGTGCGTTTCAGCATTTTGTTACTTTTTCCCAAAATTTGGATTGTGGGATTCCGAAATACCATCAAATCTACTCGTTTTCGCCCCAAATTTTTTCTAGCATTTTTATATGGTTGTGGGAACCCATGAAAATTTTTTGCGACAATTTTTATGAATGAGGTTCATATGAAATGCGTGGATTATATGATAAAATGATTGGTCGAAAGAAGATTTGGGGGCCAAATGAGACCATACGAGGGACTTTTGAATCCGTTAAAGAAAACGAGAAAACGTCGAAACACTCGTAAGAGGCAGTATGCTTAGTAGTTGGATACAAAACTGTTGAAATAGCTTTTTCTCACGACTTTGAAGGTGTGACAGAAATTTCGGACAAATGTGACCTGAGTGGTCGGGATATCAATTTTTGGCCGAAAAAAGTGGATTATAATTGAAAAGAGGTCTCCGGACAATTTTCGAAAAATTGCCAAATTTTTTACCATAGGTGTATATGATAATATCATGGGTCCAGGAGAGATAATGGGGCCAAATAAGTTCATACGCGGGACTTTTGTGTCCGTTAAAGAAAAAACGAGAAAACGTCGAAACACTCGTAGGAGACAGTATGCTTAGTATTTGGGTTAAAAACTATCGGAATAGTCATTTCCCATGACCGTGAAGGCGTGACAGAAATTCCGGAGAGATTCGAGCCGGATCGCCGAGATGTCGTTTCTTGGCCGAAAAAACGTGCATTATACATCACTGAAATGAGTTTCCCGGATTATTCTCGGAAAATTACCAACATGTTAACATGGGTTTGTATAATAATATGATGGGTCCAAGTAAGATTTAGGGGCCAAATGAGTCCATGCGGGGACTTTTGATTTCGTTAAAGAAAAAATTAGAAAACGTCGAAACGCTCGTAGGAGGCAGTTTGCTTAGTATTTTGGTAAAAAAAGACTATTAGAATAGTCGTTTCTCAAGACCGTGAAGGCGTGACAGAAATTCCGGACAGATTCAAGACGGGTCGCCGAGAAGTCGTTTCTTGGCCGAAAAACGTGGATTATACATCTCTGAAATGAGGTCCCCGGACAATTCTCGGAAAAATTGCCAAAATGTTTACCATGGGTTCATATGATAATATGATGGGTCCAAGGAAGATTTGGGGGCCAAATGAGTCCATACGGGGGACTTTTGAATTCGTTAAAGAAAAAACGAGAAAACGTCGAAACGGTCGTAGGGGCAGTATACTTAGTATTTAGGTTCAAAACTGTCAGAATAGTCGTTTCTCATGACCGTGAAGGCGTGACATAAATTCCGAATAGATTCGAGCCGGGTCGCCGAGATGTCGTTTTCTTGGTCGAAAAACGTGGGTTGCCTCCTACGAGCGTTTCGACGTTTTCTCGTTTTTTCTTTAACGGACTCAAAAGTCCCCCGTATGGACTCGTTTGGCCCCCTAATCTTCCTTAGACCGATCAGATTATCATATGAACCCATGGTAAACATTTCGGCAATTTTTTCGAAAAATTGTCCGGAGGCCTCATTTCAGTGAAGTATAATCCACGTTTTCCGCCTAAAAAATGACATCTTGGCGACCCGGCTCAAATTTGCCTGGAACTTCTATCACGCCTTCACGGTTGTTAGCAGTTTCGTGCCCAAATACCAAGCATACTGCCTCCTACGAGCGTTTCGACATTTTCTCGTTTTTCCTTTAACGGACTCAAAAGTCTTTCGTATGGACTCGTTTGGCCTCCAAATCTTCCTTGGATCCTTCATATTATCATATAATCCACGTTTTCCAGCCAAAAAACGACATCTCGACGACCCGGCTCGAATTTGTCCAGAACTTCTGTCACGCCTTCACGGTCGTCAGAAATAACTATTCCTGCAGTTTCGTGCCCAAATAACAAGCATACTGCCTCCTACGAGAGGTTCGACGTTTTCTCGTTTTTTCTTTAACGGACTCAAAAGTCCCCCGTATGGACTCGTTTGGCCCCCAAATCTTCCTTGGATCGATCAGATTATCATATGAACCCACGGTAAACATTTCGGCAATTTTTCCGAAAATTGTCCGGAGGCCTCATTTCAGTGATGTATAATCCACGTTTTCTGGGCAAAAAACGACATCTCGACGACTCGGCTCGAATTTGTCCGAAACTTCTATCACGCCTTCACGGTCGTGAGAAACGACTATTCCAACAGTTTCGTGCCCAAATACCAACCATACTGCCACCTACGAGCGTTTCGTTGTTTTCTCGTTTTTTCTTTAACGGACTCAAAAGTCCCCCATATGGACTCGTTTGGACCCCAAATCTTCCTTGGACCCATCATATTATCATATGAACCCATGGTAAACATTTCGGCAATTTTTCCGAAAATTGTCCGGAGGCCTCATTTCAGTGATGTATAATCCACGTTTTCCGTTCAAAAAACGACATCTCGGCGACCCGGCTCGAATTTGTCTAGAACTTTTGTCACGCCTTCACGGTTGTGAGAAACGATTATTCTAGAAGTTTCGTGCCCAAATACCTAGCATACTGCCTCCTACGAGCGTTTCGACGTTTTCTCTTTTTTTCTTGAACGGACTCAAAAGTCCCCCATATGGACTCGTTTTGCCCCCAAATCTTCCTTTGATCCTTCATATTATCCTATGAACCCATGGTAAACATTTCAACAATTTTTCCAAAAATTGTCTAGAGGCCTCATTTCAGTGATGTATAATCCACGTTTTCCGGCCAAAAAACGACATCTCGGCGACCCGACTTGAATTTGTCCAAAACATCTGTCACGCATTCACGGTTATGAGAAACGACTATTCCAGAAGTTTCGTGCCCAAATACCAAGCATACTGCCTCCTACGAGCGGTTCGACGTTTTCTCGTTTTTTCTTTAACGGACTCAAAAGTCCACCGTATGGACTAGTATGGACTCAAAATCTTCCTTGGACCCATCATATTATCATATGAACCCGTGGTAACCATTTCGGCATTTTTTTCGAAAACTGTCCGGAGGCCTCATTTCAGTGATGTATAATCCACGTTTTGCGACGAAAAAAGACATCTCGGTGACCTGGCTCGAATTTGTCCGGAACTTCTGTCACACCTTCACGGTCGTCAGAAACGACTATTCCAGCAGTTTCGTGCCAAAATACCAAGCATATTGCCTCCTAAGAGCGTTTCGACTTTTTCTCGTTTTTTTTAACTTACTCAAAAATCCCCTGTATGGACTCGTTTGGCCCCCAAATCTTCCTTGAACCCATCATATTATCATATGGACCCATGGTAACCATTTCCGCAATTTTTCCAAAAATTTTCGGTAGGCTTCATTTCAGTGATGTATAATATCCACGTTTTCCGGCCAAAAAACGACATCTCGACGACCCGGCTCGAATTTGTCCGGAACTTCTGTTACGCCTTCACGGTCGTGAGAAACGACTATTCCAGCAGTTTCGTGGCCAAATACCAAGCATACTGCCTCCTACGAGCGTTTTGACGTTTTATAATTTTTTCCTTTAACGGACTCAAAAGTACCTCGTAAGGACTCGTTTGGCCCCGAAATCATCCTTGGACCCATTATATTATCATATGAACCCATGGTAAACATTTCGGCAATTTTTTCGAAAATTGTCCGGAGGCCTCATTTCGGTGATGTATAATCCACGTTTTCCGGCCAAAAAACGACATCTCGGCGACCCTCCTCGAATTTGTCCGGAACTTCTGTCCTGCCTTCACGGACATTTGAAACGACAATTTTTCCAAAAATTGTTTGGAGGCCTCATTTCAGTGATGTATAATCCACGTTTTCCAGCCAAAAAACGACATCTCGGCGAGCCGGCTCGAATTTGTTCGGAACTTCTAACACACCTTCACGGTCGTGAGAATCGACTATTCTAGAAGTTTCGTGCCCAAATACCTAGCATACTGCCTCCTACGAGCGTTTCGACGTTTTCTCGTGTTTTTCTTTAATGGAATCAAAGGTCCCCCGTATGGACTCGTATGGCCCCCAAATCTTCCTTGGACCCATCATATTATCTTATGCACCCATGGTAAACATTTCGGCAATTTTTCCGAAAATTGTCCGGAAGCCTCATTTCGGTGATGTATAATCCACGTTTTCCGGCCAAAAAACGACATCTCGGCGACCCGGCTCGATTTTTTCCGAAACTTCTGTCACGCCTTCACGATCATGTGAAACAACTATTCTGGCAGTTTCGTGCCCAAATACCAAGCATAATGCCTCCTACGAGCGGTTCAACGTTTTCTCGTTTTTTCTTTAACGGACTCAAAAGACCCCCGTATGGACTAGTATGGCCTCCAAATCTTCCTTGGACCCATCATATTATCATATGAACCCATGGTAAACATTTCGGCAATTTTTCCGAAAATATTCCGGAAGCCATATTTCGATGATGTATAATCCACGTTTTCCGGCCATAAAACGACATCTCGGCGACCCGGCTCGAATTTGTCCGGAACTTCTGTGACGCCTTCAGGGTTGTGAGAAACAACTATCACAGCAGCTTCGTGCCCAAATACCAACCATACTGCAACCTACGAGCGTTTCGACGTTTTCTCGTTTTTTCTTTAACGGACTCAAAAGGCCCCCGTATGGACTCGTTTGGCCCATAAATCTTCCTTGGACCGATCATATTATCATATGAACCCATGGTAACCATTTCGGCAATTTTTTTCGAAAATTGTCTGGAGGCCTCATTTCGGTGATGTATAATCCACGTTTTCCGGCCAAAAAATGACATCTCGGCGACCCTGCTCGAAATTGTCCGAAACTTTTGTCCTGCCTTCACGGACATTTGAAACGACTATTCCAGCAGTTTCGTGCCCAAATACCAAGCATACTGCCTCCTACGAGCGTTTCGACGTTTTCTCGTTTTTTCTTTAACGGATTCAAAAGTTCCCCATATGAACTCGTTTGGCCCTCAAATCTTCCTTGGACCCATCATATTATAATATGGACCCATGGTAAACATTTCCGAAATTTTTCCAAAAACTGTCGGGAGGCTTCATTTCAGTGATTTATAATCCACGTTTTCCGACCAAAAAACGACATGTCTGCGACCCGGCTCGAATTTGTCCAGAACTTTTGTCACGCCTTCACGGTCATTAGAAACGACTATTCCAGCAATTTCGTGGCAAAATACCAAGCATAACGCCTCCTACGAGTGTTTCGACGTTTTCTCGTGTTTTTCTTTAACGGACTCAAAAGTCCCCCCGTATAGACTCGTTTGGCCCCCAAATCTTCCTTGGACCCATCATAATATCATATGAACTCATGGTAAACATTTCGGCAATTTTTCCGAAAATTGTCCGGAGGCATCATTTCGGTGATGTATAATCCACGTTTTCGGGCAAAAAATGACATCTCGGAGACTCGGCTCGAATTTGTCCGGAACTTCGGTCACACCTTCACGGTCATTAGAAATGACTATTCCAGCAGTTTCGTGGCAAAATACCAAGCATACTGCCTCCTACGAGCATTTCAACTTTTTCTCGTGTTTTTCTTTAACGGACTCAAAAATCCCCCGTATGGACTCGTTTGGCCCCCGAATCTACCTTGGACCCATCTTAATATCATATGAACCCACGGTAAACATTTCGGCAATTTTTCCGAAAATTGTCCGGAGGCCTCATTTCAGTGATGTATAATCCACGTTTTTCGGCCAAAAAACGACATCTCGGCGACCCGGCTCGAATTTGTCCTGAACTTCTTTCATGCCTTCACGGTCATAAGCAAAGACTATTACAGCAGTTTCATGCCCAAATACCAACCATACTGCCTCCTACGAGCGTTTCGACGTTTTCTCGTTTTTTATTTAACGGACTCAAAAGTCCCCCGTATGGACTCGTTTGGCACCCAAATCTTCCTTGAATCCATCATATTATCATATGAACCCATGGTAAACATTTCGGCAATTTTTCTGAAAATTGTTCGGAGGCCTCATTTTAGTGATGTATAATCAACGTTTTCCGGCCCAATAACGACATCTCGGCGACCTGGCTCAAATTTGTTTGGAACTTCTTTCACGCCTTCACGGTCATGAGAAACAACTATTACAGCAATTTCGTGCCCAAATACCAAACATACTGCCTCCTACGAGCGTTTCGACGTTTTTTCTTTAACGGACTCAAAAGTCCCCCGTATGGACTCGTTTGGCCCCCAAATCATTCTTGGACCCATCATATTATCATATGAACCCACGGTAAACACTTCGGCAATTTTT
>SNQN01001567.1:5454-17695 GCA_008642245.1 Bassia scoparia | reverse complement strand
CATACTGCCTCCTACGAGCGTTTCGACGTTTTCTCGTTTTTTCTTTAACGGACTCAAAAGTCCCCCGTATGGACTCGACAAATCTTCCTTGGACCCATCATATTATCATATGAACCCATGGTAAACATTTGGGCAATTTTCTGAAAATTGTCCGGAGGCCTCATTTCAGTGATGTAATCCACGTTTTCCGGCTAAAAAACGACATCTCGGCGACCCGGCTCGAATTTATTCGGAACTTCTGTCACGCCTTCAGGGTCGTAAGAAACGACTATTCCAGCAGTTTCGTGCCCACATACCAAGCATACTGCCTTCTACGAGCGTTTCGACCTTTTCTCGTTTTTTCTTTAATGGACTCAAAAGTCCCCCGTATGGACTCGTTTGGCCCCCCAAATCTTACTTGGACCCATCATATTATCATATGAACCCATGGTAAAAAATTCGACAATTTTTCTGAAAATGGTCGGGAGGCCTCATTTGAGTGATGTATAATCCACATTTTTCGACCAAAAAACGACATCTCGGCGACCCTGCTCGAATTTGTCCAGAACTTCTTTCACGCCTTCACGGACATGAGAAACGACTATTCCAGCAGTTTCGTGCCCACATACCAAGCATACTGCCTTCTACGAGCGTTTAAACATTTTATCGTTTTTTCTTTAACGGACTCAAAAGTCCCCCGTATGGACTCGTTTGGCCCCAAATCATCCTTGGACCCATTATATTATCATATGAACCCATGGTAAACATTTCGGCAATTTTTCCGAAAATTGTCCGGAGGCTTCATTTCAGTGATGTATAATCCACGTTTTCCGGCCAAAAAACGACATCTCGGCGACCCTACTCGAATTTGTCCGGAACTTCTGTCACGCCTTCACAGTCGTGAGAAACGACTATTCCAGCAGTTTCGTGCCCAAATATCAAACATACTGCCTCCTACGAGCGTCTCTACGTTTTTTCTTTAACGGACTCAAAAGTCCCCCGTATGGACTCGTTTGTCCCCCAAATCTTCCTTGGACCCATCATATTATCATATGAACCCACGTTTTCCGGCCAAAAAATGACATCTCGACGACCCGGCTCGAATTTGTCTGGAACTTCTGTCACGCCTTCACGGTCGTTAGAAACGACTATTCCAGTAGTTTCGTGCCCAAATACTAACCAAACTGCCTCCTACGAGCGTTTCGACGTTTCTCGTTGTTTCTTTAATGGACTCAAAAGTCCCCCGTATGGACTCGTCTGGCCCCCAAATCTTCCTTGGACCCATCATATTATCATATGAACCCATGGTAAACATTTCGACAATTTTTCCGAAAATTGTCCGGAGGCCTCATTTCAGTGATGTATAATCCACATTTTTCGGCCAAAAAACGACATCTCGGCGACCCGGCTCGAATTTGTACGGAACTTCAGTCACGCCTTCACGGTCATGAGAAACGACTATTCCAGCAGTTTCGTGCCCAAATAACAAGCATACTACCTCCTACGAGCGGTTCGACGTTTTCTCGTTTTTTTTTAACGGACTCAAAAGTCCCCCGTATGGACTCGTTTGGCCCCCAAATCTTCCTTGGACTCATCATATTATCATATGAACCCATGGTTAACATTTCGGCAATTTTTCCGAAAATTGGCCGGAGGCCTCATTTCAGTGATGTATAATCCACGTTTTCCGGCCCAAATACGACATCTCGGCGACCCGACTCGAATTTGTCCGGAACAGTGGCGGAGCTAGGATTTCAAATGTGGGTATGCACAATACAACGGAACAAACATTTGAATCATCGGGTCATACAAATAACTAAACAAATTTAAAACCCAAATACTAATGTCATAAATATGTTACTTAAAAAAATGTCATACATATTACAATCTTAAAATAAAATAAAATAAATACTTAGAAGAACTATTACAATTGTTCTCTATGAGTTCTCATGTTTTGAAATCGTTGAACAATCGATTCCAAACTAACTATTACAATTGTTCTCTACGAGTTCTCATGTTTGAGTTGGTGGTTGGTTTTGTGCATTTGTTTGAGTTGAAGGAGAAGTGTACTCATGACTTTGAGAAGTGTTAGATTTTTTGGAAAAATAACTTGCAATGCTTGGAGTTTTGCTTGAATTGTTTCTCTTCATCTCAACTTCTAAGAAAGCCACAATATAAAATCACAATAAGACTATGTGTCTATGTCTTATAAAAGTTATATTTATACTACTAATTACTAAATTTTACACATATTCTCTTAAAATTCACACAAAAATACCAATTAAGCATATATAAATATATAATTACATAACATTAATTGAAAAACACTACTACACTAGCACTAAAAAAACAGAACAAANAAGCATATATAAATATATAATTACATAACATTAATTGAAAAACACTACTACACTAGCACTAAAAAAACAGAACAAAATATATACTAAATTACTAAATAAATTATTCTAAATTTCTAACACAAAAACAATAACAGCAGCAATAAACAACAAAAAATTAGCAATAAACAAGTAAACAACAATGATTTCAATTAACAGAAGCACAAAGTATCATTTAATTAAACAACAAAAAATTAGCAATTAACAATTAAAAGTGAGACTTACTGACTTTGTGACAGATCCACCAACCGGCGACCACCTTCCACGGCCACCAACCAGTCGACCACCGTCCAGTCGTCCACGCCCATGTCCCGACTGCACCGCCTGCACCGCTGCACGCCTGGACGCCTGCACGAACAGCCACGAAGCACCGACTCACGCCAAGTCGCCAACACGGCAACACCAGCGCACCACCGTCCAGCCGTCCACGACCACGGATGACGGACCACCGAGGCACCGAACACAATTTGAGCGAGGCTTTGAGAGATTTGAATTAAGTGAATAATTGATTTTTTTGATTTTGAAATACTAGATCTGAGTTTTTAGAGAGAGAAGATGATAAGTTTTGAGAGAATAAAAATTAAAAGTGATTCTTTTTTCCCTACAAACGTGACCTTCCCCTCTGTCAGTGTTACTTTTTTTTACTTTTTTTTTTTTAAATCAAAGCTGATTATTTTTTTGGGACAAGGGTATGGACGTGCATACCCGTGCACTAACATACCTCCGCCACTGGTCCGGAACTTCTGTCACGCCTTCATGGTAATGAGAAACGACTATTCCAACAGTTTCGTGCCCAAATACCAAGCATACTGACTCCTACGAGCGTTTCGACGTTTTCTCATTTTTTCTTTAACGGACTCAAAAGTCCCCCGTATGGACTCGTTTGGCCCCCAAATCTTCCTTGCAGCCATCATATTATCATATGAACCCATGGTAAATATTTCGGCAATTTTTCCGAAAATTGTCCGGAGGCCTCATTTCAGTGATGTATAATCCACGTTTTTCAGCCCAAAAACGACATCTCGGCGACCCGGCTCGAATTTATCCGGAACTTCAGTCACACCTTCATGGTCATAAGAAACGACTATTCCAGCAGTTTCGTGCGCAAATACCAAACATACTGCCTCCTACGAGCGGTTCAATGTTTTCTCGTTTTTTATTTAACGGACTCAAAAGTCACCCGTATGGACTAGTATTGCCTCCAAATCTTCCTTGGACCCATCATATTATCATATGAACCCATGGTAAACATTTCGGCAAATTTCTCGAAAATTGTCCGGAGGCCTCATTTCAGTGATGTAATCCATGTTTTCCGGCCCAAAAAGGACATTTCGGCGACCCGACTCGAATTTGTCCGGAACTTCTATCACGCCTTCACAGTTGTGAGAAACGACTATTCCAGCAGTTTCGTGCCCAAATACCAAGCATACTGCCTCCTACGAGCGTTTCGACATTTTCTCGTTTTTTCTTTAACGGACTCAAAAGTCCCCCGTATGGACTCGTTTGGCCCCCAAATCTTCCTTGGACCCATCATATTATCATATGAACCCATGGTTAACATTTCGACAATTTTTCCGAAAATTGTCCGGAAGCCTTATTTCGGTGATGTATAATCGACGTTTTCCGGCCAAAAAACGACATCTCGGTGACCCGGCTCGAATTTGTCCGGAACTTCTGTCACACCTTCAGGGTCATCAGAAACGACTAATCCAGCAGTTTCGTGCCAAAATACCAAGCATACTGCCTCCTACGAGCGTTTCGACTTTTTCTCGTTTTATCTTTAACGGACTCAAAAGTCCCCCGTCTGGACTCGTTTGGCCCCCAAATCTTCCTTGAACCCATCATATTATCATATGAACACACGGTAAGCATTTCGGCAATTTTTTCGAAAATTGTCCGTAGGCCTCATTTCGGTGATGCATAATCCACGTTTTCCGGCCAAAAAGCGACATCTCGTCAACCAGGCTCGAATTTGTCCGGAACTTCTGTCACGCCTTCACGGTCATGAGAAACTACTATTACAACAGTTTTGTGCCCAAATACCAAGCATACTGCCTCCTACGAGCGTTTCGACGTTTCTCGTTTTTTCTTTAACGGACTCAAAAGTCCCCCGTACGGACTCGTTTGGCCCCCAAATCTTACTTGGACTCATGATATTATCATATGAACCCACGGTAAACAATACGGCAATTTTTCCGAAAAATGTCCACAGGCCTCATTTCAGTGATGTATAATCAACGTTTTCTGGCCCAAAAACGCCATCTCGGCGACCTGGCTCAAATTTGTCCGGAACTTCTTTCACGCATTCACGGTCATGAGAAACAACTATTACAGCAATTTCGTGCCCAAATACCAAACATACTGCCTCCTACGATCGTTTCGACGTTTTCTCGTTTTTTTTAACGGACTCAAAAGTCCCCCGTATGGACTCGTTCGGCCCCCAAATCTTTCTTGGACCCATCATATTATCATATGAACCCACTGTAAACACTTCGGCAATTTTTCCGAAAATTGTCAAGAGGCCTCATTTCAGTGATGTATAAGCCACGTTTTCCGGCCAAAAAACGACATCTCGGCGACCCGGCTGGAATTTGTCCAGAACTTTTGTCACGCCTTCACAGTCGTGAGAAACGACTATTCCTGCAGTTTCGTGCCCAAATACCAAACATACTGCCTCCAACGAGCGGTTCAACGTTTTCTCATTTTACTTTAACGGACTCAAAAGCCCCTGTATGGACTAGTATGGCCTCCAAATCTTCCTTGGACCCATCATATTATCATATGAACCCATGGTAAACATTTTGGCAATTTTCCGAAAATTTTCCGGAGGCCTCATTTCAGTGATGTAATCCACGTTTTCCGGCTAAAAAACGATATCTCGTCGACCCGACTCGAATTTGTCCGGAACTTCTGTCACGCCTTCAGGGTCGTAAGAAACGACTATTCCAGCAGTTTTGTGCCCAAATACCAACCATAATGCATCCTACGAGCGTTTCGACGTTTTCTCGTTTTTTCTTTAATGGACTCAAAAGTCCCCCGTATGGACTCGTTTGGCCCCCAAATCTTTCTTGGAACCATCATATTATCATATGAACCCATGGTAAACATTTCGGCAATTTTTCCGACAATTATCGGGAGGCCTCAATTCAGTGATGTATAATCCACGTTTTCCGACCAAAAAACGACATCTCGGCGACCCTGCTCGAATTTGTCCAGAACTTCTGTCACGCCTTACGGACATGAGAAACGACTATTCCAGCAGTTTCGTTCCCACATACCAAGCATACTGCCTCCTACAAGCGTTTAAACATTTTCTTGTTTTTTCTTTAACAGACTCAAAAGTCCCCCGTATGGACTCGTTTGGCCCCCAAATCATCCTTGGACCCATTATATTATCATATGAACCCATGGTAAACATTTCGGCCATTGTTCCGAAAATTGTCCGGAGGCCTCATTTTAGTGATGTATAATCCACGTTTTCCGGCCAAAAAATGACATCTCGGCGACCCGGCTAGAATTTGTTTGGAACTTCTATCACGCCTTCACGGTTTTGAGAAACGACTATTCCAGCAGTTTCGTGCCCAAATACCAAGCATACTGCCTCCTACGAGTGTTTCGACGTTTTCTCGTTTTTTATTTAACGGACTCAAAAGTCCCTCGTATGGACTCGTTTGTCCCCCAAATCTTCATTAAACCCATCATATTATCATATGAACCCATGGTAAACATTTTGGAAATTTTTCCGAAAATTGTCCGGAGGCCTCATTTCAGTGATGCATATTCCATGTTTTCCGGCCAAAAAACGACATCTCGGCGAAATGGCTCGAAATTGTCCGGAACTTCTGTCACGCCTTCACGGTCATAAGAAACGACTATTCCAGAATTTTCGTGCCCAAAACCAAGCTTATTGCATCCTACGAGCGTTTCGACGTTTTCTCTTTTGTTCTTAAACGGACTCAACAGTCTCTCTTATGGACTCGTTTGGCCCCCAAATCTTCCTTGGAACCATCATATTATCATATGAACCCATGGTAAACATTTCGGCAATTGTTCCGAAAATTGTCCAGAGGCCTCATTTCAATGATGTGTAATCCACGTTTTCCGGCCAAAAAACGACATCTCGGCGACCCGACTTAAATTTGTCCGGAACTTCTAACACGCCTTCATGGTCGTGAGAATCGACTATTCTAGCAGTTTCGTGCCCAAATACCTAGCATACTGCCTCCTACGAGCGTTTCGACGTTTTCTCGTGTTTTTCTTTAATGGAATCAAAGGTCCCCTGTATGGACTCGTTTGGCCCCCAAATCTTCCTTGGACCCATCATATTATCTTATGCACCCATGGTAAACATTTCGGCAATTTTTCCGAAAATTGTCCGTGGGCCTCATTTCAGTGATGTATAATCCACGTTTTGACCCGGCTCGAATTTGTCCAGAACTTTTGTCACGCCTTCACGGTCGTGAGAAACAACTATTCCAGCAAATTCATGCCCAAATAATAACCATACTTCCTCTTACGAGTGTTTCGACGTTTTCTCGTGTTTTTCTTTAACAGACTCAAAAGTCCCCCGTATGGACTCGTTTGGCCCCCAAATCTTCCTTGGACCCATAATAATATCATATGAACCCATGGTAAACATTTCGGCAATTTTTCCGAAAATTGTCCGGAGGCCTCATTTCGGTGATGTATAATCCACGTTTTCGGCCAAAAAACGACATCTCGGATACCCGGCTCGAATTTGTCCGGAACTTCGGTCACGCCTTCACGGTCATTAGAAATGACTATTCCAGCAGTTTCGTGGCAAAATACCAAGCATACTGCCTCCTACGAGCGCTTCAACTTTTTCTCGTGTTTTTCTTTAACGGACTAAAAAATCCCCCGTATGGACTCGTTTGGCCCCCGAATCTACCTTGGACCCATCATAATATCATATGAACCCACGGTCAACATTTCGGCGATTTTTCCGAAAATTGTCCGGAGGCCTCATTTCAGTAATGTATAATCCAAGTTTTTCGGCCAAAAAACGACATCTCGGCGACCCGTCTCGAATTTGTCCGGAACTTCTTTCATGCCTTCACGGTCATAAGCAAAGACTATTACAACAGTTTCGTGCCCAAATACCAAGCATACTGCCTCCTACGAGCGTTCGACGTTTTCTCGTTTTTTCTTTTACGGACACAAAAGTCCCCCGTATGGACTCGTTTGGCCCCCAAATCTTCCTTGCTAGAATAGTCCGGAACTTCTTTCACGCCTTCACGGTCATGAGAAACAACTATTACAGCAATTTCGTGCCCAAATACCAAACATACGACCTCCTACGAGCGTTTCGACGTTTTTTCTTTAACGGACTCAAAAGTCCCCCGTATGGACTCGTTTGGCCTCCAAATCTTTCTTGTACCCATCATATTATCATATGAACCCACGGTAAACACTTCGGCAATTTTTCCGAAAATTGTCAAGAGGCCTCATTTCAGTGATGTATAATCCACGTTTTCCGTCCAAAAAACGACATCTCGACGACCCGGCTCGAATTTGTCTGGAACTTCTGTCACACCTTCACGGTCGTCAGAAATGACTATTCCAGCAGTTTCGTGCCAAAATACCAAGCATACTGCCTCCTACAAGCGTTTCGACGTTTTTTCTTTAACGGACTCAAAAGTCCCCCGTATGGACTCGTTTGGCCCCCAAATCTTACTTGGACCCATGATATTATCATATGAACCCACAGTATACATTTCGGCAATTTTTCCGAAAATTGTCCAGAGGCCTCATTTCAGTGATGTATAATCAACGTTTTCCGGCCCAAAAACGACATCTCGGCAACCTGGCTCAAATTTGTCCGGAACTTCTTTCACGCCTTCACGGTCATGAGAAACAACTATTACAGCAATTTCGTGCCCAAATACCAAACATACTGCCTCCTACGAGCGTTTCGAAATTTTTTCTTTAACGGACTCAAAAGTCCCCCGTATGGACTCGTTTGGCCCCCAAATCTTTCTTGGACCCATCATATTATCATATGAACCCACAGCAAACACTTCGGCAATTTTTCCGAAAATTGTCAAGAGGCCTCATTTCAGTGATGTATAATCCACGTTTTCCGTCCAAAAAACGACATCTCGGCGACCCGGCTCGAATTTTTTCGGATCTTCTGTCACACCTTCACGGTCGTCAGAAATGACTATTCCAGCAGTTTCGTGCCAAAATACCAAGCATACTGCCTCCTAAGAGCGTTTCGACTTTTTCTCGTTTTTTTTAACTTACTCAATAGTCCCCCGTATGGACTCGTTTGGCCCCCAAATCTTCCTTGAACCCATCATATTATCATATGAACACACGGTAAACCTTTCGGCAATTTTTCCGAAAATTGTCCGTAGGCCTCATTTCGGTGATGCATAATCCACGTTTTCCGGCCAAAAAGCGACATCTCTTCGACCAGGCTCGAATTTGTCCGGAACTTCAGTCACGCCTTCACGGTCATGAGAAACAACTATTACAGCAGTTTTGTGCCCAAATACCAAGCATACTGCCTCTTACGAGCGTTTCGACGTTTTCTCGTTTTTTCTTTAACGGACTCAAAAGTCCCCCGTATCGACTCGTTTGGCCGCAAAATCTTACTTGGACCCATGATATTATCATATGAACCCACGGTAAACATTTTGGCAGTTTTTCCGAAAATTGTCCAGAGGCCTCATTTCAGTGGTGTATAATCAACGTTTTCCGGCCCAAAAACGACATCTCGGCGACCTGGCTCAAATTTGTCCGGAACTTGCTTCACGCATTCATGGTCATTAGAAAAAACTATTACAGCAATTTCGTGCCAAAATAGCAAACATACTGCCCCCTACGATTGTTTCGACGTTTTCTCGATTTTTTTAACGGACTCAAAAGTCCCCTGTATGGACTCGTTTGGCCCCCAAATCTTTCTTGGACCCATCATATTATCATATGAACCCACGGTAAACACTTCGGCAATTTTTCCAAAAATTGTCAAGAGGACTTATTTCGGTGATGTATAATCCACGTTTTCCGGCCAAAAAACGACATCTCGGCGACCCGGCTGGAATTTGTCCGGAACTTTTGTCACGCCTTCACGGTCGTGAGAAACGACTATTCCAGCAGTTTCGTGCCCAAATACCAACCATACTGCCTCCTACGAGCGTTTCGAAGTTTTTCGTTTTTTCTTTCACGGACTCAAAAGTCCCCCGTATGGACTCGTTTGGCCCCCAAATCTTCCTTGAACCCATCATATATCATATGAACCCATGGTAAACATTTGGGAAATTTTATGAAAATTGTCCGGAGGCCTCATTTCAGTGATGTAATCCACGTTTTCCGGCTAAAAAACGACATCTCGGCGACCCGGCTCGAATTTGTCCGAAACTTCTGTCACGCCTTCAGGGTCGTAAGAAACGACTATTCCAGCAGTATCGTGCCCAAATACCAACCATAATACATCCTACGAGCGTTTCGACGTTTTCTCGTTTTTTCTTTAATGGACTCAAAGTCCCCCGTATGGACTCGTTTGGCCCCCCAAATCTTACTTCGACCCATCATATTATCATATGAAACCATGGTAAAAATTTCGGCAATTTTTCCGAAAATTGTCGGGAGGCCTCATTTCAGTGATGTATAATCCACGTTTTCCGGCCAAAATACGACATCTCGGCGACCTGGCTCGAATTTGTCCGGAACTTCTGTCACGCGTTCAGGGTCGTAAGAAACGACTATTCCAGCAGTTTCGTCCCCAAATACCAACCATAATGCATCCTACGAGCGTTTCGACGTTTTCTCGTTTTTTCTTTAATGGACTCAAAAGTCCCTCGTATGGACTCGTTTGGCTCCGAAATCTTCCTTGAACCCATCATATTATCATATGAACCCATGGTAAACATTTCGGCAATTTTTTCGAAAATTGTCCGGAGGCCTCATTTCGGTGATGTATAATCCACGTTTTCCGACCAAAAAACGACATCTCGGCGACCCTCCTCGAAGTTGTCTGGAACTTCTGTCACGCCTTCACGGTTGTGAGAAACGACTATTCTAGCCGTTTCGTGCCCTAATACTAAGCATACTGCCTCCTACGAGCGTTTAAACATTTTCTCGTTTTTTCTTTAACGGACTCAAAAGTCCCCCGTATGGACTCGTTTGGCCCCCAAATCTTCTTTGGACCCATCATATTATCATATGAACCCATGGTAAATATTTCGGCAATTTTTCCGAAAATTGTCCGGAGGCCTCATTTCCGTGATGTATAATCCACGTTTTTCGGCCCAAAAACGACATCTCGGCGACCCGGCTCGAATTTGTCTAGAACTTCTGTCACGCCTTCACGGTTGTGAGAAACGACTATTCCAGCAGTTTCGTGCCCAAATACTAAGCATACTGCCTCCTACGAGTGTTTCGACGTTTTCTCGTTTTTTCTTTAACGGACTCAAAAGTCTCCCGTATGGGCTCGTTTGTCCCCCAAATCTTCATTAAACCCATCATATTATCATATGAACCCATGGTAAACATTTGGGAAATTTTTCCGAAAATTGTCCGGAGGCCTCATTTCAGTGATGCATATTCCATGTTTTCCGTCCAAAAAACGACATCTCGGCGAAATGGCTCGAAATTGTCCGGAACTTATTTCACGCCTTCACGGTCATAAGAAACGACTATTCTAGAATTTTCGTGCCCAAAACCAAGCTTATTGCATCCTACGAGCGTTTCGACGTTTTCTCTTTTTTTCTTAAACGGACTCAACAGTCTCTCTAATGGACTCGTTTGGCCCCCAAATCTTCCTTGGAACCATCATATTATCATATGAACCCATGGTAAACATTTTGGAAATTGTTCCGAAAATTGTCCGGAGGCCTCATTTCAATGATGTGTAATCCACATTTTCTGGCCAAAAAACGACATCTCGGCGACCTGGCTCGAATTTGTCCGGAACTTCTGTCACGCCTTCAGGGCCGTAAGAAACGGTTAATCCAGCAGTTTCGTGCCCAAATACCAACCATAATGTACCTACGAGCGTTTTGATATTTTCTCGTTTTTTCTTTAATGGACTCAAAAGATCCCCGTATGGACTCGTTTGGCCCCCAAATCTTCCTTGGACCCATCATATTATCATATGAACCCATGGTAAACATTTCGGTAATTTTTCCGAAAATTTTCGGGAGGCCTCATTTCAGTGATGTATAATCCACGTTTTCCGACCAAAAAACGACATCTCGGCGACCTGGCTCGAATTTGTCCGGAATTTCTGTCACGCCTTCACGGTCATGAGAAAACGACTATTCCAGCAGTTTCGTGCCCAAATACCAAGCATACTACCTCCTACAAGCGGTTCGACGTTTTCTCGTTTTTTCTTTAACGTTCTCAAAAGTCCCTCGTATGGACTCGTTTGGCCCCGAAATCTTCCTTGGACCCATCATATTATCATATGAACCCATGGTAAACATTTCAGCAATTTTTTCGAAAATTGTCCGGAGGCCTCATTTCGGTGATGTATAATCCACGTTTTCCGACCAAAAAAACGACATCTCGGCGACCCGGCTCGAATTTGTCCGAAACTTCTGTCACGCCTTCATTGTCATGAGAAACGACTATTCCAGCAGTTTCGTGCCCAAATACCAAACATACTGCGTCCTACGAGCGGTTCGATGTTTTCTCGTTTTTTCTTTAACGGACTCAAAATTCACCCTTATGGACTAGTATTGCCTCCAAATCTTCCTTGGACCCATCATATTATCATATGAACCCATGGTAAACATTTCGGCAAATTTCCCGAAAATTGTCCGGAGGCCTCATTTTAGCGATGTATAATCCACGTTTTCCGGCCAAAAAACGACATCTCGACGACCCAGCTCGAATTTGTC
>SNQN01001566.1:14798-29895 GCA_008642245.1 Bassia scoparia | reverse complement strand
CAATTCAACGACTACTAATCAAATATGTCAAGATTATGTAAAGGTTCTTGGTCAATTATGATTCAAATTAACAACTACTCGGCCTAACAGGGTAGATAATCAATTKATGGATTAAAACCTAGGGTAGTGATGGCAGCGGGTAGGATCTAGTCCGGATCCTATCGGATCCAAATCTGTTTTTGAGATGAGGATCCATATCCGATCCGCATCCGTAGGATTTTTTTTTAACGATCCATGTCCATACATATTCGATGGATCCTACGGATACGGATCTAAAACGAGTCCAAAACGAACCCTGCTATAATTTGCATCATTTTGCCTAATTTGCTAAAAATAATTAATATTTTAAGTAACCAAAAGAGTATGGGATAATTCTTCAAATTAAATCATAGCATGAACTAACTTGAATTTGAACATTATTATCGATAATATAAGAATGATAATATAACATATTATTTGGCATATCACACTTTAAAGTAAAAGTGAAAGAAATAACGACATTACTATACAAAGAATTATCATTTTATTGTCGGATTTATTTTTATCATGTAGATAGGATGGAAATGGGTAATTAGGTTCCAAGATTAAACTCTTCTATTTAGCAACTAAATTATTAGTAAAATAAAAAATATCACCATTTTCAAAAAAAAAAAAAAAAAAAAAACGGGTAAACGGATCTAGAACTGGATCCNGCTACTTTGAGCGTCATCCTAGAGTGAGGTAAATTCTGGACCATTGCAGTTTTACTAACTTCATCGCTAGCATGTTGAGTTAGTCACAATTGATTGCGCCTAGGATTCTGGCTTTTTCCCTTTGGAAGTGGTTTTGGGATACTACCAACACATTCCATTTTTTGTGGGAAGAGATGATTGTGACTCCTTTTGACTTTTCCATGCTTACGGGTCTTTCATTCACCAGGAGGCATGTCCTTGTTGACTATGAGATAAAGACCCTAGGTAGCAGGTACGAGAAGGTGTTAAGAGRGCACCGATGGGCGTGCTCTTGGAGAGTTTGAATACGATGGCACAACCGATGAGCAGACGGTCAGAATCTTCATGTTGGTGATGTTTASCACCATCRTGTGCCTTGACAAGYGTGTTAGGACTAGGGTGGAGCTGCGATTTCTCACTGCTCTGAAGGYCCTTTCGAAGGTCTCCTCCTTCGACTTGAGTGAATTAAGCTATGGCTGTTGAATCCATTTTTCATGAGGTTGTGTTGCCGTCAGGGTGATGACAATGTGTAGCCCGCGCTTGCTGGCTGTTGGAGGGTGCTTGAGGTAATTTTGTTTCACCCTTTTTTCGCTTTTGTTTGACTTTTACAGTTTGCTGACTAGTTGAGCTACTCATGATTCCAATTCTGGGAGTATGAGTACTTTCCTTGTATGGGGCTCGAACCTAACCTTATGCCTCATGGGAGGCACGCCCAATGGCTTGTGATGAAGCGATGGACACTAGGAATAACAAGTCTTGGAATGGCGAACTTGAGCAGCCTAGGAGCTCTTCCACCATTACGCTTTTACTAAGGTGAGTTTTTAGCATTTTATTTTGTTGCTTACATATGTGTCATCCTTTGGATTATGACCTTGGCCTTATTTCTTTTCAGATCGAGTGGCGTCTCTGGAGAAGCGTGGAGAGACTAAGYATGAAGAGGCTTGACCTAGATGCTGACTTAACCAGAAGACGGTATGTTATCTAGGGGTCCCAAGGGCGTATTTGGTACTTATGTGAGCGCATAGTGAGGCAGCATAGTCGCACGAAGCCTCTAGTGCCTCTGGATCCTCCTAACACAATGATGAGCGAGGACCTCTTGTCATATCAATTGGGCACTGATCCAAGTCATGATGAGGAGAACGAGTGTGGAGATCTCATCGTGGCTTAGTGTAGGCATGTGCTCATGTTTGGCCTACGTCCTACGTCGATTTTAAATTGTGGGCTTGAGCCACYGATCCCGCATGTGAGTGCGTTYYGGTGTGTTGTCGATAGAGGAGATCGCCACCGTGCCAGTACAAGTTAATAACGAATGCCCAAAATATTGGTGCCAAACTAATGCCCTAACAATATGGTTGAGTAACCAGAGTGGACATGGTACGGATAAGATCTTTGACCTAATTTGTCGGTATGTAGCGGCCTCTACTCGGTCTCATTGTAGTTCCAGTAATCATAATAATTGAATTCAAAGAACCTATCGATTTGACCATAAAAAGCGCACTAAAAATATTACAAGAGTTCATTTCTATTATGCATGGAACGCTACCTAGCRTAATAGTTGTGACCTTTTCGAATTAATCAAATTAATATGGTGCCTAAAATCCGTTCGTCCATAATTAATATGAATTTAATGTGATTCAAGCAAATTCCGGTCTTGATTAAGCAATCGAAAGAGTCATAGACGCAAAGATCAAAAGTAATACATATAGAAATCAAAAAACAAATATATACAAATCAACTTGCCTTGTATCGCTATCAATACAAAAGAACACAAAGATTAGTGCATCAAAAGCTTTGATTCCAATTGAATCGCTTATCGCAACAAAGGAAATCATTAACAATGACAATTATAATTAAAACGATTGCGATAAGTCYAAAATGATTGAAGAGGAATGAATTTACATGATTGAAAACCAAAAGAAAAACGAAATTCAATGAATTATATMAATCCGAATTAATAACAAGAGAAGAAAGAGATTTTGATTCAATAGCCTCGAAATTTGTTCCTAAATCCACAAAAACATTACTCRGAAAGCTGCGACGAATTCGAGGAACTTTTGATTTTGAGAGAGGTTTGTGTTTGTGGATTGAATTWGAATGAGAGAGACACTTTTAAGAACTGAATTGCACTTCGTATGATGATTTTCGTTGATGTTCAATTGGGAACTGAGAGCATATATTTATCGGCGTTTTGGGAAGATACATAGTAGAAAACGAGATCGTATATACATTAAAAACAAACGTATATACAAAAGTAGGAACCATATATACYCTAGTATGAAGCGTATATACGCTTGTGCTGACATGGCTGRCATGTCAACTTAGCGTATATATGAATATTTTCTATTATCTATCTTCCATTCGGGTATTTTTATCCGTATTTTTGCATCTAATCTGCTATCCGAATCAACCTTTATCCACTTTTGGATAAACTTGGTGGACAAGATTAATCTTCTATAATATTTTGGATCATTCCCAAATTATCTGGATTTAAATCTAAGAATTTTTGAATTTTTTTATTTTTGAAAATCATTTTATCTAAGAATTTCTGAATTTACTTGTGCACATGGGTGTGGTTTATGGATTTTATTTGCACATGGGTGTGGTTTATGGATTTTATTGCAACTTTCGYAATCAAATCTATTTCGAAATGTCGTACTTTTCCTCATTGGCTATTCAATTTGGGGAGACACCTTTTGGTTCTACACATATGGTCGAGACGTATAGGCTCGCTTCATTGGGGAGCTCATGGCTCCTCGTGTTGAGTTGTAGTTTATTTCTCACTTTTCCATTTTCTTTCTTTGTTAATTGTGCACTAACCGGTGCTTCGGCTAGGGCAACTGGATTATGATGCTGGTGAGATCCAATTTGCTAAATTGAAGATCATCCATAACTCGGAGGAGCTCATCACCCTTGCGCCTCCAACTGTTAGGCATGCTTAGAATTCGTTTCCTTCTACGCTGGGCAAGTGGGTGTCTACTGTTGATCTATAAGGATTTTTGCCTCGACATTTGCTGATCTGATCATTTTTGTGAAATAGATGCCTAGGGAAAGTGTTGAAAGTAGGGCTGTTCAAAATAATCRGATRCGATTTTCRGATCCGCGATCGGGTCAATCGGATTCGGTTTTTCGGATATCCGATCCGATTTTTAATTTCCTGATATTTRGGATCGTATTCGGATRGCAATTTTTAAAATTTCGGATATCCAAAATTTTGTAAAAAAATTTGGGCTTTTTAAAACTTTAGCCTTTAGGCTCAATCCAGAAAGTGAAACACACGGTTCTGACCTTCTGAGTTCTGAGGGTTCTCTCACTTACTCACTCACTCACAAGTCACAAATCAGAAACCCTAAACGGCTAAACACGATTTCACTCAACTCCATCTCTCTCTCACTRGATCTTATCTCCGATCTCCCTGCTGGCCTGCTGATGTGCAACTGCCGACTATGCGACGTGTGCGTTGCTGCTGCTTGCATCCTCACTCCATCGGRGACCCACTCGCGGCGGTCACTCGTCACTCGTCGGGCCCACTCATGAGGTAATTCACTCGATCTCATCTCACTCGTCAGACCAAATTATTAATCACTTCTAAAATCTGTAATCCTATGATTTGATTTTGCTAGTTTGTAAATTTGATGAAGTCACAAATCACAAATCAGTTTGTAAATTATTAATCACTCACTCACTCACAAGTCACAAATCAGTTTGTATTTGATTTTGGATTAAAAATCTGTAAATCTGATGAAGATAGTGTTGAGCTGTTAATTGTTGAGTTGTAAACTGAACGAGATAGCCAATATGTTCCTTGCAAGTTTGCTTTTTTTCTAGGATATTTCCCATATACCCCTGACTTTTAGCCTATAATCCATATACCCCGTGTTTTTAGAAACGCCTCATATACCCCCACATTAGACAAAATAGCCAAAATACCCATTCTACGAAAAAACTAACATCGTTAGTCTATTTCTTCAATTACATCTAATTCACTTCCATTAACCCATAATCCCTTCTAAATCATCTTCTCTCTTTCTACCTCCATTACCACTTCCAAGCTTCTCTCTCTCCTCCTCTCTCTAAAATTCAGTGTGGGTGGGTAAGTGGATTGCTCCTCATTTTCCTTCTCTTCTTCTTCATTGTTGTATCTTCTTTGAGCTCTCATTCCACTCCTCATTCTTTCTCTCTCCTCTTTTTTTTGAAAGAACCCAAATTTTGTTCGATAATCGACTGCAATGTTGATGGAATTGCTGAGAATTATCGTGGGTTTCGAATTCCAAGCAAATTAGGTCATAAAATTGCATTTTCGGGATGAAATGAATTGTTAGGGTTTGTTGAGAGCAATGAAGTTTTCTGTCTCTTCGAAGGTAACACCGAGTACTATGTTTCTCATACTAGTTCAATTGTCTCATGCCATTATTCTACTTTTAATTAATTAACTTTGACATACTAATGGATAACCAAATATCGATTGAACTTATTTTAATGATTTTCCAACCAAAAACATATGATTGAACAAATTAACCACAAAAAATTACAGTATAAAAATTGAACCTTGATTAAGGATTCTTGGTAAAGAAGAAGAGAAGCAAAAAAGCAAAACTTCAACAAATTCTTGAAACGCAAATATATATTAAAAAACTTGAGATCAGATCCAAGATATAAACTTTTGGGGAAAAACAGCAAATTAAAAATTAAAAAGCAGTAAAAGAACAAAAAAACAGTAGCAAAAGATGAACCAACCTTTAATGAAACTAAAATCAGCAAAATTGAAGAATACCAATTGAAAGAAAACCCAAAATCTGGACCTCAAATCAAAAGAAGATCAATCTTTATTAATGAAGGGGAGATGAAGGGTGAACCGTGAACTAGATTTAGGAGAGAGAATGAACTGATGTGTAATTAGTTAAATTAGGGGTAATTATGTCAAAAACTAACACCGTTAGCTTTTCCATCCATAGTAAGGGTATTTGGTTATTTCTTTAAAGTGGGGTATTTAAGCCGTTTCTAAAAACACGGGGTATATAAGTTATTAGGCTAAAACACAGGGGTATATGGGAAATACCCTTTATTTTATTATTCTGTTTAGATTTTAATTCTATGATATTGCTAGTTTGTAAATAAATATTCTGCTTGTCTAATTTATTTATTTTATTTGTTGACATTTCTGGATTAAAAATCAGTTTGTACTAGATTAATACAAATTAGTAAGCTTGTCTAATTTATTTACTTATTTGTTGACATTTCTGGATTAAAATCAGTTTGTACTAGATTAATACAAATTAGTATGCTTGTCTAATTTATTTATTTATTTTGTTGACATTTCTGGATTAAAATCAGTTTGTACTAGAATAATCAAATTAGTATGCTTGTCTAATTTATTTTTAATTGATTTTGTAGTTTTTCACGGGAAGTAATAAGAAGAAGTGGATAAAGTATAACATCGGATGATGAAGATGGTGGATGATGACTTAACTTGAGATTTGTGATTTGATGCTGTTGTGTAAAATGTGAATGTATTTGTCTATTTGATGCTTAATTGTGAATGTCATTTGTGGTTTGTAACTTAAAAGACTATGACTTTATTTCTTGAACTTTGGACTTTGGACCTTATAATTTAGACTCTTTTGAACTCATGATTTTTTGAGGATTGGTAGTTGTACTTTGGTTGTTGATTAAATCAATTAATGATTTAATGTATTATATTAGTTTTTATATGTTTTTAATTTTTATAAATCATGTAATATAGTAAGTACTAAGTAGTAAGTACTTAAGTAAATAGGTACCATGTATAATGTATGATATTCCACTTAAGTAGTTAAGTAATAACTAATAAATAAGCAAAGGATAAATTGCAAAAAAAAAAAAAGAAACCAAAAAAGGATCAACGGATATTCGGATATCCAATTCGAAAAAATCGGATATCCGAATTTCGGATCGGATCGGATTATCCGATATGAACAAGCCTAGTGAAAGGTTGATAGGGGTCATCGATACATGGAGATACTCATAGGGCATGCTGAGGACTTGGTAAGTACACCAAATCTATTGCTTGTAAATAAGGGTTATGCACACCCTAATTCATCATTACAGCCACTAAAAGTGTGTTTAAAGTTCTCTTACATTGCTAAAACCTCATTTATTCATTACATCAAAGAATTTAACAAATAAATGGAAGAGATTTTGCTTCGACTTGAACAATTTGCTTCGTATCTTGGATACTCCTGAGAGGGATACTTGAAAGGCGCATTGTGTCTCATGACTTTAAGGTATGTGAATGCGATACCAAACTTCTTATGCGCTATTAGCCTATGGACCCGTTAGTGCATTGTTTGTGCCTTCGGACAAGAAATCACTCCTTGCCTGAAGAAATAGTTCCTATAATTGCTTGGCTTGTTGTAAGTTTCCTTGTATCCCTAATAACTCTTATACTGTGGATGAGATATTGAGCGATGCTTGAGACTTAGTCCAGCTTTTCACGACGCATAGTGTATGGTCGTGAAATTAATTTACTTGCATTACTAGACTACCTTCCTAGTGATCACTAGGTCAATTACTAAACTACCGCTGGAGCCTTTAGTGAAAAGCATAATCAATTGAATGATAGTTGATAATTTGCGACCGCGAAAGGCACAGAAATAACTATCGAAAATCCTAAGAAGAACCACCTAGGGTTATTCGAACAAACAATTTGATGTGAGCTAATGTCCTCCGGCCTTTCCAGACGGTGTCAAGGAGTATCCTTCTCTGAGATGCCAATGAAGGGAACAGGAGTCAGGAAGAAAGCGAGCCCAAGGTCAGGTCTATAGCCCACGGTGACCTTAGACTTCAAATTCAATCCCCTTGACTTCGTTAATGAGAATGTTCCACCCACGGGAACAACCCCCTAATTTAGGGGTGAGCGGTTATGGAACCGGTGGACATTCCCACTAGTGGTGGTTATCACAACTAATGGATATGTTCCCCAAATTCGTATCCTTATATCGTGAACCACCATAACCCTTACATTTCAAAGACTGGGAATGCAAGATTATCAACATCAGGCTTATCCTAACCAAATGCACCTCATCAGAGTAACCGTTGGGGCAAGGTCTGTATGCACATGGTAATTTATGTTGACCTTCAGGTGATGGGCACACAATCCAGTAACATTGGTGGGTTTCAACCTGGAGTCAGATAACTAGAATCTCTATGGTGAAACATCTCATCGGCCTCTTACAGGATAACCAACATCCAAAGGTTAGGATCAGAACTTTCATGCCCACATAGGACAGGCTCATAATGAACTTCCTTAGGCAAGTGGAAGAGATGTCCAAAGGTTTTCCTAGGAGAGGGACATGTAATCTTATTCTAATGGATGATAGGATGCACTCATTTCCTAGAGGGTTCAAAGTTCTGAATTCTCTCCCTATTCTCTTGCACAGGTCAGTATTGCTGAAGAACATTGGTCAGTTCAATACCAATGTAGAGAGGCAGCAGATATAGATTATCTCAAGGAAAAATTGTCAACTCCACCTTTAGTTGCATTTTTTGTAAACTCCACCTTTAGTCCATTTTTTTTATTCTCCCCTTAGTGACTCCTTTTTTTGTAAACCCCACCCCCATTAACTTCTGTAGAAAAACCTTTATCTTGGGCCTACTTCTCTTCTCTTTCTTTTGAATGCTCAAGTTGCTTCCATTTTTTCATTTCCTTCTTTCTTCCTTGTATCTCCTTAAATTCTGCTCAAATTTTCTACAAAAATCAAGTAAATTTAAAATTCCCCTTTTCAGTTTCTTCTTCTTCCAAACTCACTTCCTTCTTTGAAATTGGCTCATAACCGAAAAAATTAAAGCAAAAATCATAACAAGCATAATTGGGGTTTACAAAACAATCAGGGCAACGAGTAATACTCAATTTAAAGTTTGAATTGATTACTCAATTTACCTGAAAGCATACTCGACTACTCGAGTTATCAAGAGTACGAAAATTGATTTCAGGTATTACCCAATAATACTAAATTATTACAGTAATAGCTTGAGTAGATGCCCAATTAATGTGTAAGCTTTGAGTTGAATAACTTGTCCTTGTGCATCATTGGCATTCTCTGTGGCTGACTGGCTGTTCGAAACATTCATTAAATTGATTTCAGTAAACGAAAACTGAAGTCAGTATTACCCAATAATCACAAAAACCTTGTTTTGAGGAAACAATCAAGCGAGCAATACGCATCAATCCAAAACAGGCAAGTTAATGATCATACCAATTGAGTATGATATCAAAATTTTGAATTTTGATTTGGTATGAATGTTTATATATGTCTAATGTCTTTTAAATTAAGGGTTTTTTGGATTGGTAAAAGGAGTATTGAAGAAGGAGGACGAGGAGAGAAGGAGTGGCTTGAGGTGAAAAGAGTACTAGAATGAAGTAAAGAGAGCAAAAAATGAGGGAGATTTGAAAGAGATGAATTGAATAGGGGGACTGGGTGAGGAATTGGTTATCGATGAATGGTATGAAATGAGGGAGGAATAATGGAATGTAGAGGAGGAAGGGAGAGGTAACAAAGGAAAATAGAGGAAAGACAATTTTGCCCTATATTAAAGATTTTCCTAACGGAAGCTAATGGAGGTGGGAGTTTATAAAAAAGGTGCAATTAAAGGTGGGAGAATAAATGGACTAAAAGGTGGGAGTTTACGAAAACATGCAACTAAAAGGTGGAGTTTGATAATTTTCCTTATCTCAATGTGAGAGTGTCCTCTAATCTCTAGTTCTCTTACTAGATACGTTCATTGTGTTCACTCATCTTTACATAAATAATAAAAATGCAAACAGTTACAAGAAAGGTTTCAAAGAAAAGGGTTCTTTGAGACAAAAGAAAATATCTAAACACAATTGTATAATTAATATTGTTCCCCCAATCAATGGCCAAAATTTGGCAAGGCTATCACACACTATCAAAAGTACCTAGAAACACAATTATGTAGCAAATGGAAGCAAGGATCGTATCCATAGTAAAATGACAATTCAACGACACTAATCAAATATTCAGATTATGTAAAGGTTCTTGGTCAATTATGATTCAAATTAACAACTACCGGCCTAACAGGTAGATACAATTCATGGATTAAACTAGGGTATGATGGAGCGGGTAGGATTAGTCCGGATCCTATCGGATCAAATCTGTTTTTGAGATGAGGATCCATATCCGATCCGCATCCGTAGATTTTTTTAACGATCCATGTCCATACATATTCGATGGATCCTACGGATACGGATCTAAAACGAGTCCAAAACGAACCCTGCTATAATTTGCATCATTTGCCTAATTTGCTAAAATATATAATATTTTAAGTAACCAAAGAGTATGGATAATTCTAATTAAATCAAATAGCATGAACTAATTGATTTGAACAATATCGATAATATAGAATGATAAATAACATATTATTGGGCATATCACACTTTAAAGTAAAAGTGAAAGAAATACGACATTACTATACAAAGAATTATCATTATTGTCGGATTTATTTTTTACATGTAGATAGATGGAAATGGGTAATTGGTTCCAAGATAAACTCTCTATTTAGCACAATAAATTATTAGTAAAAATAAAATTCACCATTTAATTTAAAAAAAAAAAAAAAACGGGTAAACGGATCTAGAACTGGATCCAATTTCCATACCCGGATCCAGATCGTTTCTTTACCCAAGATCTATATCCAATCTGTATCRGACGGGTCCAAAATTTTTGGATCCATATCCGTGAAAATGGATATGGATCCACTACACGTATCGGGGCGGGTCRAATATCCGTTACCGTCTCTTATCTAGGGTAATGCTTTACTTATGGAAATCAAAAGCAATCAAACAATCAATATCAACCACTAAGTTTCATGATCATACTGTCTAGGGTTATGAGTTCTCTCGAATTGGGTYTCCCTTGAACTATATCTCTCTAGCAGGCTCACGRAATTTACTAGATTTGCTCCACCTATTATAGTAAGTCTAACACAAGAATTTTTACCTCTCGATATTAACAAGACAAGCTCAACCAAATATGGAAATACTGCAATTGATAAACATATATAAGCAACGAGTAATAGAGAGATAGTGATAATCAATCCACAAAGTTTAGTTCGACCATAACAATTACATCAAATCATTCAAAGATCTTCAAAACCCTAGAAATGAAACTACTTACAATTCATACTACTCCTTCCGTTCCATGAAGATGTGGCCATTTACTATTCATACACCTCACAATGCTTGTTTTGTATTGTTTATATCTTGAAATGTATATATGTAAAAATTGTAATAATTGAATATTATATTACTTCCTTCGTTCCCTTTTGTTTGTCCTGATTCCCGAAATGYYATTCCTAAATGTTTGRCTTATTTAGAATATTTTCTATTTGTAACGCCAACTTTATCCACCTTTTTCATGGCAAGTTCAACCATATTTATTACTTTTCTTCCATCATATTTTAGCATTACCTAGATTACACCCCAAAGTTCACTTTCCAACACACATTTATTACTTTTTCCTATTTTACTAAATAAAAAAGTCAACAACTCTCTTTTCAAGTAATAATCTTATTKAATTAATACATTCTATTAATTAAAGATTTATTTTTCTTAATTTTTCCCCTGATTCCAAATAAGACAAACAAAAGGAAACGAAGTGAGTAATAAATTACTATTAATACGAATCAAACATGATCCCACATGAGCAACTAATGTGATAAAGTGTAGGTAAATGTTAAAATAGTTGTCAGAAATTAATCTTCTCTTGCTCTGTTTGTATTTGTTAACGGAGTATCTGTTGACATGCACGTTGTAAGCTGTGATGAAGCATTTTTGGATGTCACTAACTCAATGTGGCGGATCCTGAGCTGTCCTGACTGCTAGTCTTAGAAAAAGGAGAGATAGTTCATTGAAAAATGAGGTTCAGACTCTATATACTTTTGAATTAATTTAAATATTTATATTTATGTTTGTATTAATGTTAATTTTGTATGTATTGCTAGTTTGAGCTATAGTATGGAGTATAAGAATTATTATTATACTTCTCGTAATGATAATTTCATTTAATTTTGCTTTTCACGTATTTTGAGGAAGAGAAGTTACCTAGTACGAGAATATAAATCAAATATAATTTAGATACATAAATGATCATTTATTCTTCATTAGTTGGAATTATGATTGATTGGATCGTTTTAAGGTTAGAATTCTTCTAAATTACAGTGAAAAGTCACTGTTGCGAATTTTATATTTACAGGATGGATGTAATTGATAATTTGTAGTATAATAGTGTTGACAAATAGCTTGATTAGATCAACTATAAAGTTAAATAAAAAAAATAAAATAAATATCTATAAGTAAACAAACATTGAGTGTCAGTTACGATATAACGTGCGTTTAGGTAACCAACAAAACAAAGTAAATGTTGAAAAGGTTTATTGTCGAACATTTAACTAAAGTGTGTACATAATCATTAAGTTGGAACCAACCAGGGACTTTGTTGGCTACAATAAGAGACTTCGTAAATGTCACAGAGTAACGGAGTTGTGTTACTAAAACCAAAAGAATGGTTACTTAGGAGCTTCTGTCGAACTGAGTGATGAGCTATATTCTAGTCTTATAAATTATAGTTATCACATGAAGATGATTATCCTGAGAAGAAGTTATACGCACTGTAAATATGTGAAATAAATCATGGTCTTATAATCACAGCTGGGAACGGAGGGAGTTGATAGACTAATACAATTATATTAAATGGCAATAAAAGCGGTAGAAAAGTTTGAAAACAATTAGTGATAACGTAGTGATCATTAACATGATTAACAAATTACAACTAAATAGTCTATAAAAAACAAGAAATAAACCCGATGGCAAGATATAAATATGCTAATGTGAATATTGAACGAATTTTAAAAGTGCAAAAGATTACTTAAGAAATTAAGTGTGTAAGAACTAATTAAACAGAAAATAAAGTAGTAAAGGAGTTAATAAAGTTACCGATACTTTGAATAGAAATACTAAAAAAGACCAAATAAGAAGAAATCATAGAAGAACGAGCGATAGTTAATGGAATTACCAACTCAAAAGTTAAGAATACTAAGGAACTAATACTTTGAATATAATAGATAGTTTTCTTACTTACATAAGTTAAACTAGTATTACTAATGAAAATAAAACTACTAAATATATTTAGAATAAATTCTACTACCAATCAAAAGCAGTAGCAAACAAGCCATTGGAGCAAAGAGGCACGTACAAACTGATGAAGAAGAAAGATAAGTAGTGTAATAGAAGAAAAATCGAATCCAAAAGAAGCAAGCAAATCTCGGTCGCCAGCTTCAGGAGTGAAGATCACACAACCAACTGTATTATTCATTAATATTTTCAAAGATCTTTTGCATCTTCATATACTGATTTGTTCGACCTTTTCCCCTTGTGTTAATGATTGTTGTAGAGATAACAGGTGTTTGGAGTTCGACAACAGGTGACAATGACATTTCCAGAACGATAGAAACATTGGTGTATTCTCTTTTTCTTTTTCGTTTGTGGAGCCGACGGATTGTATTGTCCACTTCTGGTGGGCAAAATTAAGATTTTTAAAGTTGACACCTGATCTCTAGTGGGTCATATCCTCATCTACGCTCGATTCTACCACAATGGAACGGTGACCATATGGGTGCTAGGAGGGTCTTGTTTGTCAAGTTTCCTTTTGATTGCTGTATTGTAGGGACTCAGATTTTCAAGTAATATTCACATTTTTCAGTAGGTCGTTGACTCATGATTTAATAATAAATTCATCATTTTGTCAGTCCACAGCAAACAAGATTGGTTTCAGAATATTTCTAAAGCTTTCTCACGGTATTGCGCTTTACTTAAATAAGATATTTTGTGGAATGTTGTTATACTTAGTCTTTTACACCATATTTCATACTGTGATTTTTCTCTGCATAAGTCAGTTTCGAAGTTTATGCTGAAATGGTGAGTTATAGTATAACCAGATTTAATAGTCTTAGGATCAATTTAGCCATTCAAACGGGCAGATGGGAAGTATTCAGGAATTTGAGTGGGATCATGATTTTTAAATTAGTTCCAAAGACTTTGGATCTTTAACAGTAAGATTAGTTTTAAGGGCTTCAATGAGGTGATGGAAGGAATATAAGTTTAGCTTTTATCTGTCGAGATTCATTATTTCCTGGGTTGATAGTATTGCAAGACCTTTACAACGCCAGATGAATTTAGATAAACACAGCCAAGATAGAATAAGTTTGTTTGGTAATATAAGGCACAAATCAATGTTTTGACAAGATTAGAAATTTTCACTCAAATGCAGTGATACAGATTACGGGTAATGTGATTTGCTTCGTCGGCTAGAACTCGTGCTAGAACGTGTTATAAATTAGGAGATAAGATTTAGCAAAGAGTGAGATAGAAGAGAATAACTTAGGAGAAGATAATTGTGTATAGTCTCAATGAGCTAATATAATATAGAGATATATATTATATATATTATATTTATTATATAATATATTATATAATATATGTTATAAGGGTTAGATTAGGATAAATGAGAAGATACCTAAAATGAGAAGCGTGAGAAAGGCGCCTGTATGCTGTGCCAAGTGAAACAGAAAGGGCCCCAATTTATAGGCCTCATTAAAGCAAGATGTTAATACAAAAAAAAACAATAGATATGCAACAGCAGAAGTTAGTCCAACACGTAGAAAGCTGCAGTACACGGGCAATGGTCAATGATTTGCTACAAAACACGGAATTCGGAAACATGCAAATGATGCAATTAATCTTGCTCGTTTTCGTTCATATCCATTCTCTCTGACGTCCATTTCTTTTTCGTTTTTCTTTCAATTTCATCAATTGATTCTCACATAATCTAGGTTATGCCGTTCATGGCCTATTTTCCTTGTATTTTTTAATTTAAATTCGAATTCCTTTAATTTCTCATTACTTCCTATTTTACTCAATGGAAGAATCTTTTCCAATATTTCTCTTGATTCTTTTCAATGAATCGATTAAATATGAAGGATATACAAATTTGTCAAAAATTTCAATTTTTCTTCAATTTCAAAATTTTATTTTGGGAGAAAATAAAAATAAAGCTCCAAAGGTCGAAATCGACGAAGCCCAAAAGGTATGTGTTTATGATTTTAATTTTCAGAATGAAATGAGAATTTTTTATATTATGTGCCTAAAAGTAAACAGATTGAAACAAATTATTGTACATATTGCATCTCTGTATGGGTAATGTTAGTATGTTACTTTGGCATGTATTTTTGGTTTTCTGCACCTGTAAAGGTTTGTTTTTTTTAGAACATTCAGGATTGAAGTAAGCAATTGTTCCTTATAGGAGGCAGAGGATAACTATATTGGAGTTGAGTTGAAA
>SNQN01001565.1:16802-39894 GCA_008642245.1 Bassia scoparia | reverse complement strand
GAGCCTAACCACATGTACCTAGATTCGCAAAGAAACGACTCCGAAAGTTGCGACGGATTTGAGAACCTTGGATGTTGTGAGTGATTTGTGTTTTTGTGATTGATTTGTGTGAGAAARAGATATTTAGAGAGATTTGTATTGCACGTATTATGAATGATTTTTGTTGATGTTCGAATAAGCACCGAGAGCATGTATTTATAGGTGTTTTGGAGTAGSATAGATACATATAATTATTGGGCATACGGATTAATAATAGTATATATACGGTATAAGAACCATATATAAGGTCAACACATCCATATATATGGTTATACTAACCGTATATACGGTACTGTTACATGGCATGCCACGTCAACGATTCGTGTGCTCAATTCCAAATCATTCAGGAATTCTTATCCGTATTTCTAAATCTAGTTTGGTATCTGAATTAACCTTTATCCACTTTAGAGTAAACTTGGTGGACAAGATTAATCTTCTACAATATTTCGGATCACTCTCGAATATTCTGGATTTATCTAAGAATTTCTGATTTAATTTATTTTTGAAAATTATCTCGCGAACTAAAAATCATAGAAAAATCAGAAAAGTTATTTAAAAACACTGGCAAACTCAGAAAAATAAAAGGAACAACATAAAATATGGAAATTATAGATATAACCTATAGAAAATATTCTAAAAAACCCTAATAATAAAGGAAAAAAAAGCCTAAAAATAGAAAATAATTAAAATAAATAAAAATAAATACTTTCCGCCTATTAATGGACCCTTGGTGTTTGGTTTCGAGCTCAACTTTAATTCAATTTGTGCAAGTGGGTGTGGTTTATGGATTTTGTCYCGACTTTTGGAATCAAATCTATTTCGAAATGTTGTACTTTTCCTCATTGGTTATTCAATATGGGGAGACACTTTTGGGTGTCTACAATGCCTAACACATATCGTCTTAAGAATGCTAAAATCACAAAASAATTTAAGTATTGTCCACACATCACTAAAGATATTAGCATTAGGGAACTCCCTAGTGGAGTTGCAAAAAACTATACGGGCGCTTGGGCGTCAACAGGCCAGACTGGGTCTGGTCCCTCTACTTCGGGGGGTACAACATCTGATGATGACTATGGGTTGCTAGAATGAAATTCTTTCTTTTGCATAGTGTAAGTATTCCTGGAGTTGTGTGTATTATAATCGAAACGAGTAGAGGAAGTCGTCACCGTACTCCTTTCGGGGTGTTGCGAAACCCGATTAAAGCCTTGTTTATAACTGCATAAAGTAAGACGAAGGACTCCATAGTCTGGTTGTGCATCTAAGTCATGGATAAAGGGGGCAAGGTAAGGGAAAAATAGTGCACACCACCCCCCGCATCTAGCGGCGTCTACTCAATTACAACGACTATAGTTAATTGTCCAAAAGATAACAACAAACGTATTTTTGTATTAAACCCTAAGCATGCAAAATTTCTAGGTGGGTTGTTAAACAGAAATATATGCATATATTGACTATTTTTTTGTGACATGTAATGTTCATTCCATATTCTTGGAGCATAATGCCGTTTGTTGTAGGGCTGCGCCCCGCCTTAGAGGGGCGTGACCTCAGCTTCAGTGTCATGAGTTGAGCCATGGAATCCGCATGTGAATGCGTTGGGGTGTGTTGTCGAATTGAGGGGATCGCCACGTGCCTATATAGGTTATTCACGGACGCCCGAAACATTGGTGCCAAACTAGTGGCCCCACAAGTAGGTCCAGTAACCAAAGTGTGGGTTCGGGACATGGTACGAATCAGATCTGTAACCCAATTCGCCCGCATGTAGCGGCCTCTACTCGGTCTCATTGTAGTTCCATAAATCATAACAATTGAATTCAAGAGCCTATTGAATTGACTTTGAAAGCGTATTAATTACTAGGTTGGTTGCTATTATGTACAAACCAAGACTTCTACAATGGACAAGGCGATCACTTGATTGTTAGTCAATGTTAATAAGGGTGCTTAGAAAACGGTCGTCCATGATTATCTGACTTTAATGTGACAAGCATAATTCCGGTCTTTTTAAACAATATATACAAGTGTGATAGAAGATATATATATAAGACATGAAAACAAAGGTTAGTAAACATGATAATATGTGTGCGCCCTCCTCACCTTGTCACTGCAAACAATCAAATTGGAGAATAAAAACTCAAAGGAATCGCCTTTCGATTGAATTGCTAGTTGAGACAAACAAACGCGTTAGTATTGCAATAATAATATGTATAATAAAGAATTGTGACAAGATTGAAAACCAAAAACCATGAAAACATTGAAACGTTAAGAAAATCCTACATATTTACATGAACGATTAAAAAGTGAGTTTCTACATTATTTTAATTGAATTAAAAACTCATAACAATGATTAATCAAATTAAGAGAGACAAAAGGAATTAAAAAAAAGAGTGAAAGAGAGGTTTTTGGTGAGTAATCTCAGATTTATACCCTTATTTCGCTTGTTGATTCGAAAGAAGAATCGATGCTTTGAATCGAATACGAATGTGTTTTGAGTGTTTTTGAGAGAGAGAGAATAGATGTGTCAAGCTGTGAGAGCGTATGAAGTCAAGGTCTGAAGGTCGTGTCCCGGACTGAGCAAGGCAAGAGTGTATTTATAGGCACGAGGCAAAAACGAGGCAAGGAAACCCTGCGTATATACGCTGAAGATGAGCGTTATATACGCTCATGGGGAGCGTATATACGCTCAACCTCAGCGTATATACGCTTCTCACTTTCCATAGCATTTGGCAAGAATCGTATGGCAAGGTTGAGCGTATATACGCAGCAAATGGAGCGTATATACGCTCTGATGAGCGTATATACGCTCATCATCTGCGTATATACGCTCATCATTTGCGTATATACGCTCAATGATTTCGTATATATTTTCCAAAAACCTCGAAATATTTTGATTTCCTCCGATTTTATTCGTGATTTCCCTTGATTCGACGCACCTAGACACCCTTGCTCTCCAAGCAAGGAGTTCTAGAATGTTCTAGAAGGTTCCACGTATTTCCGGAGTATTTTTTTAATTTTCATGTATTTTCTGCGTATTCTGCGTATTTAAACATTGCAAAATTCATAGAAACATAGAAATCAAGAAATCAGAAAAATAATTTAAAATACTGGCGGATTCAGAAAAAATGTGACGGTCATGATGAAATCAAAAAGCATAGAGAATCGCCAGTGTAACTTGTTTGAAAACCTTTGAAAACCTCCTTGAGTTTATCGAGAAAACCGAAAGAAAATATGTTTGCCTTGTAAGTGACCTTGCTCAATAGTTCCGAGTACGACCTCACGTATTTCCAACTTTCGTGAGTTCAAAGCATCTTTTCTTAGTCGAAAGAAACGCGAGACGCGTATGTTTCATCACGGATTACTCATTTGGGAGACACATTTCAGGTGTCTACAGAAGCCCCACTTTGACTGAGTCTGGAGAAAGCTTGGCAAGATTGCTCTGGACAGAAAAACTATGCAGATATTTTCGTCACGACCTGAATACTAATAGTTTGGTCCCGCACATTCGTTCTAGTTACACTGAGTATACTATGAACGAAGTCACAAGATCGATCGGGCGAGAGCAACTCAGAGTTCTCGACCCTGAGTTACCCTTTTTCGCCGAGGTACCTGCAAACAGAAGGTGTACCTGACTTCCCATGCGGTTTGATGGCTTGCATGTGTCTGAGTCCTTAAGCGAGTCATTCCCCGTATCGGGTGACTGGAGAAATGCAGGCGCGTCCCATGCTTTCCGAAGAAATGAGCATTGACTTGAAAATGATATCCCTAATTACAGGATTAAGGACTACCTTGGTGACGACATAGTCTTGTTTTATGTCTAGCGAAATTTGCATGCCAATGTTGACTTGTAACTCTGTGACCTTGAGAGAGGGGCAAGAGTCATTGATTTCGAAAGAGTCTTTGAATTTGGAAGGCCTTGTCTAGGTCTGGTTCTAGACATAGTTTGAAAGATCATTTGTAATTTTGAAAGGCTTGTCTAGGTCTAATTCTAGACATGATTTGACAGAGTCATTGAAAGAGCTTGTCTAGTCTGGTTCTAGACATGATTTGAGAGAGTCTTTGAAAGTGGCTGTCTAGTCTGTGTTCAAGACATGGTTTTGAAGTGTCTGTCTAGGTCTGATTCTAGACATGATTCTGAGAGTCATTGAAGGGTCTGTCTAGTCTGGTTCTGACATTTTTGAGAGAGTCTTTGAAAGTGGCTTGTCTAGGTCTGGTTCATAGACATGGTTTGAAAGTGTCTTGTCTAGGTCTGATTCTAGACATGATTCGAGAGAGTCTTGTCTAGGTCTGATTCTAGACATGATTTGAGAGAGTCTTGTCTAGAGTCTGATTCTAGACATGATTTGAAAGTGACTTGTCTAGGTCTGATTCTAGACATGATTGAATGAGCCTTGGTCTTAGGTCTGGTTCAAGACATGATTTGAGAGAGTCTTGTCTAGGTCTGGTTCAAGACAGATTTGAGAGAGTTTGTCTAGGCTGATTCTAGACATGATGAGCCTTTGAATTTGAAAGAGTCTAGTCTAGTCTGGTTCTAGACATGATTTGAGAGTGCTTTCTAGGTCTGATTCTAGACATGACTTGAAAGTGACTTTGAATTTGAAAGAGTCCAGTCTAGGTCTGGTTCTAGACATGATTAAAGTGTCTTGTCTAGTCTGATTCTAGACATGATGAAAGTGACTTTGAATTTGAAAGAGTCTTGTCTAGGTTGGTTCTAGACATAAAAAAGACGATACTAGAGCTCCAACCCTAGTACCAAGTGCCATTGAAGAGTGTCATTTGAAGAGTGACTTGGAGAAAGGTGACATTTTGGACGAGACTGTGACTTGACTTAACATTGGCGAGACAGTGACTTTGATTGGAAAGAGACAAGGTCCAAAAGTGACTTTTCAGGATTTCCACTTGATAGCAATAGACTTGAACACGTAATAGGCCTATAGAGACAAGAGCCCCCAAACTAGAAATTAAGGAGCTATATGACAACGGCCCCCCAGCGAGGCTTTGAGACAATGTAGTCACGGCTTAGAGTCAACATAAGGAAGGTGGATAGATTGTATGGATGAGTTCCCAACAAGATGTACTAACCCAAGGGTCAGGTGGCTTTAACTTCTTTGTGATTGAGTCAATGAGTCCTTGAAGGTGACCAAAGAATAGCTATGGTTCGAGAAATAAAAAGGGTCAAATTTTGTAAGGGTCAAAGATGTGGCTAGAATGCTGGGTTGGCTAATGATGCAGGTTCAAGTATGAGTCTATGTCAGGTTCTAGACTGGCAAAACCATTATTGAATTCTTAGCAAGTCAAAACACTCAAAAGACCTCAAATGATTTAAGTTTAATCGCGGTGAACCTCGAGAAAGAGGCTTCCTACGTATCCTTACGGAATCAGACCACCGTAGTTCTGGTGATGATTGAACAATGCCTCGTGTGAGAGGCTTTTGTGGTTGTAATGTGAGCTGTGGTTTGAGGTTGAGAAAGGCTTAATGATCACGAAGTGACCCACCGTGCGTAGTGTGCTTTTTAGACTTTTGCTTTTTGTTCGAATTGGGCTTTGAACTTTGGATTTGCATTGATTTTGGCACTTGATTTGCATTTAACTTTGAATTTTTGCTTTTTTGCTTTTTTCCCATTTTATTCTTCTCTTTTTTTTCTTTTGCACATGGTCTTTTCCTACGCAACTGTTTTGGTCCAAGGGTTAGATAGATGTGGGTGATGAAATGAAGAGATAGGCTAAATGTAGTGTTGTGGCTCAAAAGGTTGCAAGGGACTTTGATTTGATGTGACAGATGGAAGGGAGGGGTCATTTTGTGAGCTGTGAAAGACAGGCCTCTCTTGGGCATTGTTCATTTTCAATAATTAAATTAGTATAGATTAAACAATTGTGGCCAATGAGTGTTGAGACTTGCAAGAATAGAAAATAATATTGCCAAAACAAATGAATCATTTTATTGATGAATGAAAACTGAAACATACATGGCTTATTGTTATAGGAAGAGACTACATAGACTCAAGGGACAGGAATGAAAGGGACACATGGCTAGGACTGACTCTATGACTCAATCCAGAGAAGGCGCGCAGATCGATGACCCACGCCTTGGGGTGACTCAAGGCTTTGTATGGTTAGTGTGTTTGATGTTTTCCAGTTGGGCCAAGGGTAAGTATATAGGCTTTTTTTGTGGATGATGGAGGTCAAGAGACATGGCCTTTGTGGAGGTAGATTTGTTTGACTTCTTGCCTCTTTGGCCCTAGAGACAAGGTGCGAGTCTTTGCTATCTTGCTGAAATCAAGAAATTACACTTTAGAACCCAGAAACAAAAGAATTGGTCTACTTGAAAACTCTCTTAAGAACAAACCTAACTCAGTCTTGAGGTTCTGGACTTAAGGAACTGAACTCGAAAGTAGACTTGAATGGGCTAGACCTAAATCTGATTTAAGTGCTAGACTCGAGAAAGATTCAAACTAAGATGGGCCTTATTCAGAATTAAGGACCTCTTAGACCTACAAGCCACTTGAATTGAATGGGCCTAGGGTTGAGTCTATGATCGAACCTAGTTCAGTTTTAAGGTTCTTAGATTGAAGTTGGAGTGAACCTAATTCAGATTAAGGCCTTTGGGTTGAAATTGAATTGAACTAATTCAGATTTAAGGTTGAATTGAAATTGAACTGAACCTAATTCAAGTTTAAGGTTCAAAAGGTCGATCTAAGTCAGATTTAAGACTCTTGATTGGAATCGAACTTAAGTCAGATTCTAGGTCGAATGGAGTTTGAAAGTGATTTTGAAATGGGCCTAATGGATCGTCAAACTTCATGTCTTGAACCATAAGATATAGGACTGGGCTTAGTTGTGTGGTTAAGAATTTGGACTGAATGAAGATCACAAGTTAACAAGCACATTGATTGAAACACAAATCCAATTTATTCACTTAAGGTCAGGATTTAAGTGAACTATAGGTCGGCTTGGTTAAGTCTGATAGTGTACCATGCCTAGATAGAGCTGGTCCAATTTCACCACCACAATATTGGTGATGTATGGCCGAGATACCCCTTATATGCACGCATCTCGTAACACGTGCATACGCGCATGGGCGGGATAGGACTTACCTTAGCCATGTGATCAATTAACCACATGCAACCAAGATAAAATCCCCCCTTAAGGTGATCTCGAGCATAGAACATGCCCATATTGAGGCCAAGGTGCCTAGGACATGACCCTATTCGAAGGGTCACAAGCAAAATTCAATTGATTATGAATATGAACTACGAGACTTTCAAGTCTGCCACTCACCAAAATGTGATGATCCCCAGTGAAGTCGCAAAACTGTAGGGCTGCGTCCCGCCTTAGGAGGGGCGTGACCTCAGCTTCAGTGTCATGGAGTTGACCATGGAATCCGCATTTGAATGCGTTGGGTGTGTTGTCGAATTGAGGGATCGCCACCGTGCCTATATAGGTTATTCCACGGACGCCCGAAACATTGGTGCCAAACTAGTGCCCCACAAGTAGGTCCAGTAACCAAAGTGTGGGTTCGGGACATGTACGAATCAGATCTGTAACCCAATCGCCCGCATGTAGCGGCCTCTACTCGGTCTCATTTGTAGTTCCATAAATCATAACAATTGAATTCAAGAGCCTATTGAATTGACTTTGAAAGCGTATTTATTACTAGGTTGGTGCTATTATGTACAAACCAAGACTTCTACAAATGACAAGGCGATCACTTGATTGTTAGTCAATGTTAATAAGGTGCTTAGAAAAACCGGTCGTCCATGATTATCTATACTTAATGTGACAAGCGATTAAATTCCGGTCTTTTTAAACAATATATACAAGTGTGATAGAAGATATATATATAAGACATGAAAACAAAGGTTAGTAAACATGATAATATATTGTGCGCCCTCCTCACCTTGTCACTGCAAACAATCAAATTGTGAGAATAAAAACTCAAAGGAATCGCTTTCGATTGAATTGCTAGTTGAGACAAACAAACGCGTTAGTATGACAATAATAATATGTATAATAAGAATTGTGACAAGATTGAAACCAAAAACATGAAACATGAAAACGTTAAGAAAAATCCTACATATTTACATGAACGATTAAAAAGTGAGTTTCTACATTGTTTTAATTTGAATTAAAAACTCATAACAATGATTAATCAAATTAAAGAGAGACAAAAGGAATTAAAAAAAGAGTGAAAGAGAGGTTTTTGGTGATAATCTCAGATTTATACCCTTATTTCGGTTGATTCGAAAGAGAATCGATGCTTTGAATCGAATACGAATGTGTTTGAGTGGTTTTTGAGAGAGAGAGAATAGCATGTGTCAAGCTGTGAGAGCGTATGAAGTCAAGTCTGAAGGTCGTGTCCCGGACTGAGCAAGGCAAGAGTGATATTAATATAGGCACGAGGCAAAAACGAGGCAAGGAAACCCTCTGCGTATATCGCTGAAGATGAGCGTTTATACGCCTCCATGAGGGAGCGATATATACGCTCAACCTCAGCGTATATACGCTTCTCACTTTCCATAGCATTTTGCAAGAATCGTATGGCAAGGTTGAGCGTATATACGCATGCAATGGAGGTATATACGCTCCTGTAAATGAGCGTATATACGCTCATCATCTCGTATATTACGCTCATCATTTGCGTATATACGCTCAATGATTTCGTATATATTTTCCAAAACCTCGAAATATTTTGATTTCCTCGATTTTATTCGTGATTTCCTTGATTCGAACGCACCTAGACACCCTTGCTCTACCAAGCAAGGATGTTCTAGAATGTTCTAGAAGGTCCACGTATTTCCGGAGTATTTTTTCTCAATTATTCATGTATTTTCTGCGTATTCTAACGTTATTTAAACATTGCAAAATTCATAGAAAATCATAGAAAAATCAGAAAAAATAATTTAAAAATACTGGCGGATTCAGAAAAATGTGAGGTCATGATGAATATCAAAAAGCATGAGAATCGCCAGTGTAACTTGTTTTGAAAACCTTTGAAAACCTTGAGTTTATCGAGAAACCGATAAGAAAAATATGTTTGCCTTGTAAGTGACCTTTGCTCAATAGTTCCGAGTACGACCTCACGATTTCCACTTTCGTGAGTTCAAAGCATCTTTCTGTAGTCGAAACAAACGCGAGACGCAGGAGTATGTTTTCATCACGGAATTACTCATTGGGGAGACACATTTCAGTGTCTACAAGTTGTCCATGTTCTTATTTTATTAGGCATGAAGAACATGAACATGTTGTGGTCTTGTTTTAAGACAATGTTAATGGGTGTAGACAAGCATACAACACTCGTATACGAGAAGACGAAAGTTAATAGATATCGAATTCTAAAGACAAGCACTGCTGCAAAAGCGAGGGTGTCGTTAAAATTAGACGTAGGCCTCAAACCTATCGTGGCGTAGACCACGAACGATGGCCGGTACCTCTAGATCTGTAGGGAGCGGAATCTTCGACCCTTGGATACCCTGTGTCAAACCCTTAAGAACCGCGTTAAACAACAACCTATAGTCTAATGTTATTTGTAATATTATAGTTGGAAGAGAAACTTGGTACAAAGAGAGTCAAGGAGTAGAGTATCGTTCCGCAACACAGGGAGTGTATGAGAGAATGAAAAATCGTCCAAAGTTCCAAATGAGCCATTAGAGGGGCCCTAATCTTATAGAAGGATACAAAAGGGCAAGGAAATCATATGTGCCGTATGTAGCACCAATAAGCGCATAATAGCCTAGTATTTTTCCTCCTTTTTCGTGATTTTTCTTGCATTTTTGTTTAGAAAAATTGGTTTGTTTATTTTTGTGTTAATAATCAGTGCTTGACGACAAGGTATATCAAGCATATGTATGTGAGGAAGCTAGATGCATGATGGTAAATCCGGGGGATAGAAAGCCCACGAACTACGGAAGGTTGCGAAAGGCTTTTAGGAATACTCCGTTTTGCACGATTGCCGCATTTTGATTCTTGAAATTCAATAACAATTATCCACAAGGTCGAAAAAGTATTTATGGAAAAAATATGTAAAGTTCTCTTGTAAAAATCTGTAAGTTTTGTATTTAAAGAATTTCGTCTAATTTTGGATTTATTTTAAAGAATTGTTATTACTTATTGTCCAATTTAATTTACAATTCTAGAAACTCCCAAAAATTGCAAAATTCGCTCTTAGAAAAATTCTGATAAATTCTACAAAAAATGTTGTAAAAAAATAAGTAAAATTTTTGAAATTCAAAATATTATTGAAGAGGTTGCTAAGTACTTAAAAAAAACTGTCTGGGATACGTGAAGTTGCCTTTTTTTAAGGTCCTATTAGCGTCCTATTGCCTTCTCGACTTATCGCTGTATGTGGTGTTGCTAGGGTGTTTCTATTCATCTATTAGTCGTCTTGGGCTAGGGAGAAATCTATGATTTACACAATTCTATCCCTTTGTATATTTTAGTTTTGAGAATATCTTTGGAATCTTTGTATCATATTTTCTTTAACCTATAACCGAGAACATACTAGATCTAATCTAGATCTTTGCACCTTGGACATAGATTGTGCGTCGTTATGAACATTTTAAATTATTCTTGAGTTTTATATATTTCAACTTATTTATTGATTTTGAAAATTATTTTATAAAAAGCTAAAAACATATAGAAACTCATAGTAAATCAAGAGAAAAAATCAGAAAAAAGAATCTAAAAAATAATGGACAAACTCAGTAATAAAGAGAGGAATTAAGTTGAAAAAAAATCTTATAAATTACTTTTAGAAAAGACTCTACAAAAATCCTATTACTAAAGAAAGAGTCTAAAAGAATAGATATAAATTAAATAACTAAAATAAATTATTTTTCGCCTATTATTGGACGCTCTGGTTTGACCTCGGTTGGATTCGAGTTCAACTTTACATTCCAATTCTGACCTGGCTTGATTTATGAATTTTGTCACAACTCTTTGAGTGACAACATCACTTTGAGGTTCCGTTGGTTAATTAAAATGAAGACATTAAACACTAGTAACAGGAAACACTGTTTAGAAGCATAGTTGAAAATAATTGGTTTGGAACCATAGCGTGATCTGATGCATTATTCCCTGGACAAGTTATTACTTAATTGAGAAGTATATGTTTGAAACTAACTTGCCTAGTGTGCCAGGGCATGGTTGGATATGTATAAGTTCTTTGTACTGGTTGGGAACCAGTATGAACTGTTCCTTCGATTGTTATGCTGGAAAACACTCGTTTATACTATCTTGATATTTGACAATTAAAACTCTATGTACTATAATGCAACATAAGTAGTTGATTTCCAAGACTTAAGCATTGAAGGCCCTTCAAAAGAAGAATTGATCACTATTGTAATTATATACTATGAAGTAAAGAAACTTTTACTGTAGTTTTGTCTTCAGGATATTTATTGTAATATGTGCTCCGTCACAATTGCCTACCCCCTGTTGATGCTAGAAAGTTATTTCACGTAGTATGAATTTCAGTCAATGTGAATGGTTATTTTAAAAGTGTTTTGATATAGTGTGTTGAGTATGGCTCTTATGAAATCATAGAACTGTAAAGTTTTGGATCATTAATTCCTAAATCAATCAATCTCAAAAAAGGGAGCGAGGTTGCGGAACTAGGTTCACTGTCGGGGAATATTATAGCTGCGAGTTTTGAAAAATATTTCGTAAAATTGTTTTTTCAAAGATTTGTTTTGKAAATATRTTAGCAGTTGTAGATTTTAGTTGGATATATTTGGTTGCCAAAATTCAAGGAGCAATTATCTTATTTGATTTTATCTTTGTGATAAAATAGAATGAGAAGATACTTTCCTTAAATCATAAGTTTGCTTATTCTCCAAGGCTTTGTGATTTAAGGAAACTAGGGTTTTGACATCCATGCCTATATATACCAATCTAGACTCTCATATTCCATAACTCTCTCACGTAATATATTAAGTATTTTTTTGAGAGCAAACACATTTGAAACACGAAGCCCTTCATCGAGTCATATACAAGAGTACACATAGAGCTAAATCGATTTTCTCTTATAAGATTTTTAGAAGTGAGATTAAAAGAGAGTTCCTGATTATTGTCAAGATCTTCAATAGAGGGGTTGAAGATCAGGTGAGTGCTTGTGAGTCCAAACACGAGGGGCTTACGGGTGTAAGTCGAGTGCACACTCGGAGTAGAGTGTGGGGTATARTAGTTCTTGGAGTAGGGAAACAAAGTTGATTAATAAGAGAAAATAGGATAAGAGGACGTAGGCCATATTTGGATGAACCTCGTTAAATCTGGTGTTTCCTTTATTGCTTTACTTTACATTGTACTGCGAAAGGAACCAGCCCAACTGGTTCCTCACATAACGGAAAAAGAAACAAAAATTTACTACGAGTAACAAACACTCAATTCACCCCCCCCCCCTCTTGAGTGCTTTAGAACGTTCACATTTCCTCTCCATTGATGAATTGGCCATCTTCTCTAGCTTCTTATTCAAATTATCATTGTTACYGGGCCTAGCCGTGTTACTAAATCTTACCTAGTCAGGATCTTTTCCATTATACAACTTCGGCGCTCTCCTAAACGGCTTCCGCTACTTTTATGTGGCTATTGTGATATCTAAACTGACATTCTTTTTCACGTTGCAYCTTTTATCTTGYCTTGGTTTTTATTTTCCTCCTGATTTCATGAGGCACGTAGGTCACATGTTCATCAACTGCTATGWGTATCTTAGGCACAAGGCACAACAATATTTAATGTTCGAGGATGAAACTATAATTCGTTATGGAGGATCGTATGATGGTTATGAAGGATTATCTAAAGCTTTATGGAAGTTTGGAGGTTACACTCGTGGAGCTAAGAAATRGAGCACAGTAGAGATCATAAGTAAATCGCGCGATGCAATTTGATGGCATAGGGTGCGCTATGGCGGCGCACAATGCGCTTTGTGCTGGCGCGCGGTGCGCCAGGTTATATGTTTCGCGAGCTACTTGCTCTCTTTTGTGGGTGATTTAGTGGTGGAATATTTGCTAATWTCCTTGTTATTTCAGGTCTTATCTTCATTCATAAAATACAAACAAACATTCTAAACTTGCCATTACTGTTTAGAAAACATCAAAGCTAGAATTGTTATTAGCAACAGTTGAATCTCTCGTATCACTAATTATTCTTAATACAAAGTTGTTCTCCTTCTTGGTGGTTTTATATGCTTCAAGTTATACCCTACATTCTTTATATGCTTCAAGTTTTGTTTCCACCATCCAAATCTCTTTTTCTTTGTTCATATTTATTTTTCTCAATATTTATATCAATCTTTAGTTTCTTACAATAAACAATAATCCAAACAAATTAGTATCAGAGTTAGGTTCTATTTCCTTGGAAGTTAGGGTTAATTATTCTTGTTGATTGGAACCATGGGGATTTAATGTATTGAATGGATATGAACCATGGGAGGTTTCAAATTTGATATTGAGAAGTTTGATAGGTGTTGCAACTTTGTTTTTATTAGAAGTTGAAGATGAACTCAATTTTGTTGCAAAATGGATTAGATGAAGCCATGGATGGTATTGCTTAGAAAGCTTCATCTAGGTCAAGAGAGGAGTTTCTAAATATGGTCAAGAAGGCCTCTCTTACTCTAATTCAATTGAGTCATTCAAATGAAGTGTTGTGTAAGGTTGCAAAGGAAACAACAACGATCGAGTTGTTGTTGAATTGGGAATCGCTCTATATGACAAAGTGGTTTTCTAGTTCGGCTCTATTGAAGAGCAAAAAACTTCATGACCTAAGCTTTATGAAGTGGAATACAGAATAAAGGAGATTTGTATATCACACAATGCGGTATTGAATTTGGAGATTCGCTTGGAATGATACTTAATTTCGCTTTTGTGTGGGATTATATAAGATATAGAATGTAACCAATCGAGAATTTGATATTGCGAGGCTCTATCTTCTTAAAGAGGATATTGCTGACGTTAATCACGATGATTGTCGATTGGTCGTAGTTACTCCTTTCCCGCGCGAGTGTTTCGCGACTTTGTATAGGAGTCAGACAGTGCGAATTAAGGAGTTTAGATGTGAGTATATCTATATTGATCTGGTAGGTGCAAACAAGGAAGATCGCTCTTTTTGAAATAGCGCAGGCATGTGATGTTTTCACGGCCTTGTGTTAAGTATGTTTGTGTGCGAAAAGGTCAACTAACACTATCGTATTCGAAGGAGGGAACCTAAGATAAGACACAACAATGGAGAAATCAGAAGTGAACATAAACGAGAACGAGCATTCTAAATACCTCCTATTGGGAGAAACTGTGAATATTATGTTATAATAAAAATCTAGGTGTTATCGAATAAGGAGTTGTTGGATAAAATACAACAAATGGGCGAAGACCTATACTAATTCTCGACTCGAAATTATTGCCACTTAGTGGGTTAGTAGCCAACAAATAACGTTTAGGCTAAAGAGTTACTGATCCCAGATGAAAGGAGGTACTCTATATATTGAAAGTATAAGGAGTCGAGATACAAAAATGAGGAAGTTCGATGCTTAGTACACCTATACTGACTTGTCTTGAGAGATTTTGGTCGTACGTAAAGGATTGAATAAAAGGAGGGGACGCGAGCGTATACCACTTCGATAGGTGAGCTTTTTGCACACTTACTGATGAACTTACTAATACTCTACCTAACACCTATTCGACTTCTTATCAAGAGAAATGGCATGGCCAAGATATTTGAATATACAACCCAAATTAGGCCTTTCTTCTCAAATATATTTAGAGCTTGTTGTTTCCCTTAGGATTCGCTGGGAGGGATCTGTTCTATATTGAGAGTTTGAGCTGCCTTAATAACTCCTGCATCAGCTAAACGTAGCATATCTTGGTTTTCCTATTTTGAACATGGCTCAACGTTGAGTCGGTCCATAGTTGTGCCTAATGGGCTACCAGACCTTGTTCTGAGATGATTGCAAAAGTTAAGGGCCGTGTGTATTGTGGTTTTGTCCCTCGCTTTAGGATCTAAGATGATCTATAATAAAAAATATAGTAGCATTATCAGGGTTCGTACTAAGAACAAAACTGTACAGCAGTTGTTAATGTAATTCATCAAAATATGTTTAGCAAAGAGACTCAGACTATGCATAACTCAAAATTACGGTACTAGTACTATCCTAGTGTCACGAGGTAATGGTTGTCCAATAAACGATGAGATGGGGATGCCACTAATAATACCACTGATGAAGCGTGGAACTATATTCGCAGGCGTGAGAACAAGGGTCAGCCTGAGCTTGAGGGTGCATTTCTAAGATGGGTTCGTTCTCGAGCATCGTGTAAAGAGTAAACCGGGCCAACGCTTAACTACTATCATGTAATTTATCGGGATGAGGAGTCTATACGCGCACACGGTTTTGAATGGTTTTTTGCGCATTCGAGAGAGAGGCAGTGCGCTGATCAGATATTGTCAGAGACTCCTGCATATTCGCGTTGAGAGAGTGGCTAAGAGTTTAATGCTGTTCATTGCAATCTGACTAGGTCGATCGTGAATCCACATTATTATGCATGGGAACGAATGTGTCACGCGTTTGTCAAAGTTAATCAAAGAGAAGGGTCCTATAAGCGCGATTCAGGACGTTGTGAGCAGTATCGATATCTTTATCCCCTGGGTCTATGATGCTCATCGAATGTGTCAAAATTCATGGTATTTATCTGATATATGAGGCAGACACGCGGCACATCGATTGACCAAGCAGTGCACGGCTGCCTGGTTTCGGAAGCGGTGTCATAACACGTCACAAAAATTTCGACCACTGAGAATGTCAAAATTTCGGTCACTTAACCGATATATCAAAAAGTGTACAAACCAACCCATTCGTACCGCAGCCATTGGGAAAGGTGACTTATAAATGTGCACTATAAATACTGTGTGCACAGCTCCGCGCGAAGGAATACATTCACCGATACGGTTGCAGTTCTTCGACAGCACAACCTGTCACATAATTAAGAGAATATAAAGATTTAAAGGAAAGGAATGTGGTCAATTGCTGTGGTGGAAAAGGACGCCAGGTCATGTATTGGGGTGGGTGCTATCCAACTAACTATCTCTGTAGGTTCTTCACTAAGACTGAATTCTATCTAGAGTCAAATTTTTAGAAACAAAAGTAAGGGGAAGGGGTCGTAGCGACAAGCCAGTTTTCGTTCCATATTTGCAAGCTCAAAGCGCACAGTCGAGAAGGGTTCATATTGAAGGCAAAAGGACTTGCCTCGAAGAGTACGCTCATCAAAACTATGAATAGAGGAATATGGTAACACACTAGCAGTGGTGACGGGACTTAGATAAACTTCTGAGTCAATTGGGGAAGGGTGGGTATGAATTTGTCGTCGATAACGAGGGCAAATAGACCACTATCTGGTATATTTTCGATATATGTTCGGAGCCTAGTAGAGGAGATGCAAAAGCAGTGACAATTTCTCAGAGAATGTGTCCTCCCCCCTTTTGCGCGAAGACAAGTACACTTGGGATTCCATTCACAAGGTAATCCGACCCAGTCTAGACATTCGGTAGGAATGTTGTGGGGCCGATATAGATCGTCAAGTGACTTCTGTAAGAACAGAAAACGGACCGGTATTGGCTCCGTCAGTACGATTGAATAGGTGACTTTCTTTAGCGAGGAGTGTCTTGTCAACGGTATAACGTGACTCTGTTTTCATCGAAGGAACTCTTGCTTGCCACCGCTATCTTAGGGATCATAGGCGGGAGTGTTCATCTCATTGCTGCGTATAGAATCAGCGAGCATAAGCAATCTAGGGCTCTATAACATCGAGAGAGAACCAACGCTTTCATATCATTTGATAATCGGACAAGCCTAGTCAATCGTACGCTACAGTGTTGTCGAACCACATGCAATGTACAAAGGAGTAGACCGATAAGCCTCAGAAACAATAACATCGGAAAGCACTTGAGTCAATTCAAGAGAGAAAGAGAGAAGAATTATCAGCAGCTGAAACAGACGGAACTCAAGTGTCAGCTTTATAGTGGGAAACCCCGAGATATCCTCTGCCGCCAGCTCTGTAGCTCAAATGAACAAGGAACCTCACGACATTCCTGGCCTCGAGGAGGACCGCGTTGATCGTCTTGCAATCCAATTACTTGCATACATCGAACATGAATACGAAAGACGACAGACTCGACATACACATAGCTTCACGCGCTCAGATAGCTATACAATAACTGCAAAAGAAAGAAAGCGTGCAGCACGTTTAAATCTTGATTTCGGTTCTGAAGCCATCACAGACTTTAAGGTTTAGAGAAGTTTTTTAGATAGTTCTTACATGTTTTGTATGTGATCTATGAGAATTAACACTAAGCGAATCTGCATGAGGCAATGAGACGTAGCAAGAATAAAGGATGTAAGACACTTGGTTGTGACAATTTGAGGCTCAAACACTTTGCGAAGTGCTGGGACTGGTATATACAATATCAACACCCTTAAACTGGCACAAAGTTAAAACCTTTACCAGGGGAGGCACGCCTCCAGACCGCCCAAAAACCACCTCCATCTCAAAAGGCATCACGCTTTTGCGCAATAAAGGCGCAACGCAGAGCGTCATTTCGTATAAGTTGCAACACAAACACATATATGCACATATATACCACATTCCACTAGAATCTGTCAAAAGTCAAGGTAGAAGATTTACCAATCAAGTCACTGGATGAGCGCATTTCTCATTCGCTAATTGTGAACTCGTCGAGGTTGAAAGGAAGAACAATTATCATGATGAACGCAAAACATCTGAAAACAACCGGTGCATAGGGCACCTTACTGATCACGCAATCAACTCACGTACCAGAGAGACGATGAGGTCAGAGGAACAACTAGGTCACCAGAATAGAATGTAGGAATGAAGACACAATAAATGGTTCGACAGAAGACCTTACAAATTATACTCCAACACAAGAGATGTCATAGACTTGTAGAGTGAGAACGCGATAGAATACCGCACGCACGGAGATTCTATATAGATATCAGGCACAGATCACAATGATTTTTCTCTCACATGTCATCTCGCTCTCAATACAATCCCCCTTTAATAATACTTAGGTAATGGGGATTAATAAAATTAATTGATGTTTTGTGACTCCCTGGTGGGCGGAAATACAGGATTCTCTAACGGCTCCAAAACTTTAACTCTTGCCACGAGACCGCGGTTAGAATCACTACTGACTGATGGAATTCTACCAAATATATTCACACCAATCCTTACATCCAAGTTTTGATGATTTAAGCATCAAGTCATGATCCTTAGTTAAAGTGTGACTCCGCTTAAAGCCATCCATTAATTTGAGGGGCAAACTGCTAGCTGGCTATTCTCTCTCTTTCAGAGCATCCTATACCGATAAGCAATGATTTAACGCATTTTAAGAAGGGTTGAAGCATAAAGCAGCTCAGAACTTAAAAACACTTCTACAAGCTTATATGCATAAACTCAGATGGTCTTTACTGATTCTGTACTTATGTTGCCACCCTGCTAATATGGCTGTCCATAAAGGAAACGAGCCCCAAGGGACCTTATTTACATAATCACTGTAGGTCCAGCTATCCCTACATAAGTTCAGCCCAAATCTCCTATGTAGCCACATAACTATGACACCTTCTTAAGCCACACATTTCACGCGTTCTAATTAAAATGTCAAGATATGTGTTGGCAGTCCATAAAAAGGAGAATCCTCGCATAAAAAAGGCAACACACCAAGCATTCATAGTGCGCAAATATAGGCCCTTTCAATATCTAAGTCGGCCTTCAATCAACCCAATATGCCGCCCATCACGCTCGTTCACCCACAATTAGCTCTTCTAACCAGTATGTTTAAGTGCCAACGTGGCATGCCTGTCTTTGGGAGATGCTCCATTTGGAAGCAGTATAAATACTTGAGACAATTCAATATTCTCCATCATGTGACTGGAGAATTTGCCATTGAGTTCATACTCATAACTCCACCGGTTGGGTAACATGTCGGATCTAGGTGCACACCATAATTGACCATACATCATCTTCGGCATTTTATCCATCCATCCATCACATCACACGGACATTGTACCCTACCAGAAAGAAGAAGAGAGGATAGCTTATCCTGCACATATCCTCTTTTCCCTTTTTCTATCTTTTCACACTCACTTGCGTAATCTCACACTTTATCATTAAAGTCTTTGTGCAACTCAGTGAACGCGGGAATGGAAAGAGTAAAGGAGAACGATGCAATGAGAATGAGTCTTTCGGATGTTTAACCACGAGTTGCCATTCGAAGAACGCGATATCGCGGACCTGAAGCAGCCTTTTACGAAGTACACTTAATTCTGTCTTTAAGAAATGACAACCTCAGACAGTTCACGAAATCGCAGTACTACTCCCTGCGAACCGAATCCCCTTTCCGCCGCGGATCCTCAGGGAGGGACGGAACACAAACAAACTCGTTCTCAAATAACAGGCAATATTTCTTAATCCTCATACCGTGACCAGAATCTCTACATCTTCACGAATCTTAAACAAAACAACTGGGCGAAAATTTTCCTTCAAAGTCATTATTTGATAAGATCATAGCTAGTTTCTCGCATAAAAGATGGGTAACCAACAGAAGAATTAGATACAACATCTACTACTTAGGAAAAAACAATAATCACATCCTTTTTCCGTCCATCTTAACATGACTACAATCACTTGTACATTGTCTCTGGAGACTTGGTTTCAATCATAAAGACTCTGTTTCAGCTTGCACCCAGTCCTCCTACTCAGTATTGAATCTTTCTAGATGACTTCATGTAGATTCACCTCCGTCAAATATCATGACCGATGTAAAACGCTTTTCATATAATCGTCTTTCACACACGAGCCCCATCGCCTCTACAGTCAAATTCGAGAATATCCCTATAAACTACTCACCCATCGGAGCAAAGGATCTCCGTGAAGACACATATTACTTGCCCTCCTTCTCTTGACTCGTAGTGATGTAGATATACCCTTCACTACAAGCCTTGCTTTGTACCAGACAAGTGCACTAGCAGTCTCTAGGGCAGAACCTAAGTACATTCATCTTTACTATTTGCAAGTATCAATTTGCAACTATTATAAGAGCCCCTCGAGTTTTTAGGTCAGATATATATTATAACACCAATAATCTAACGTTTGATAACCAACAGATGCTCACGAGCGTGATGGTAATGTTGGGTAGGGGGCAAGTTAACAATCTTCGTTCCCCTAGCTTTAGATAGTATGATATTATTGGATCGTCCTCGTAAATTGTAGAATTAGAATGAGTTAGTTTTTTGGTAGAAAAAGTTCTGTTTCCTCTCTATTAAATATTCTGAGGGTAGAGGCTGGATCGTTAATTTTACATTAATGTCTCACCGGAATTTCTGTTGAATATTTAAACTAGCGATAATATTTTTGTAAATAATGTTTACGTTAGATTTGATTGCAATACCTTGACAAAAATCTTTTAAATGACTAGTTTTATGTTGTGGATTATAGCTAATAATATAAACTCTAGGGCAAGTGTGGGTGAGGTATAACCTTTATTATTGCGGCTTGGGGGGGATTTTTTAAATAATGTATATCTCGGGATGCTGCAGGTCACTCAAATCTACTTAAGAACGGAGGTTTAAATTTTCCGTTCTAAAATTAGGCCATTACTGCGGATATAGTTCACATGAACCTCCGTCCAACATATGAATAAATCTTGAAGGGCGAGAGTTCGAGTAATTTAAAACATACACCTTGAATTGCGACGTGAGTTATATTGTTGCAAGTTAAGTTGCGGTAAATTATTTATTTTATTCACCATCTAGCCAGATATGCTCTGGCTTCTAAACGGATGTCATGGAGGTCAAGATGAATAGAAGAGAGAATATTATTGGACCGGAATCTCAGAAGTATGCAGCGCAGCCCAGATGTTGCATAATTTGATGTCATCAGTGAGAGAGTATAGTTATATTTGTCACTTGTGTACCGTAAGTGAGGGGAGATATGAAATATCCACCAAGCCATACAGCATACAGTGAGTAAGCGAACATACGATGAAATTATCTACTAGTCTAAACTACTACACGTATACATAAGTTATCTAATGCTTAACGGATTCTAAAACCGACTACCCCATAGATTTTTGACTGAACTAACTTTTATCGGAAAATCTCTTTAATGTGTGAACGGATAATCTATGTGAGAAAAATGTACCATGCCTTGACTGATATAACCTAAGAGGAGAAAATGCGACCCAATGGTGTTAGCCAAATCCGGGGTAGCTAAACCTATATTGGTACGGCGGACAGTCGACACTACTCCTTCTAAATATCCTCAGGATAGCTCGACTCTCAGAGTACCGTACAATGTTTTGTCTGGAATAAAACTTAAGTCAGATATTATACATGTTGTGTATTGATATTTTTATCTGGATAGTTGTTGTGGGCTGTGGGTTGGTTGGTTGTAGATTTGTACTTGAGTCATGTTTACTATGGTGGATCATTCTCTCCAGAGCTGATAGTTGCTAGTTAATTATTTTTTGTGTGTATTTTGAACAAGGGGGCAGTATGATTTAATGATTAATAGTTGATTATGGGTTATTTATGCGCAATTCGACACAATCCTTGCATTGCTCATATTATATTTTTGTGTTAACATTTGATTCTATGGGATTCCATAGCCGTTCCTACATATGGTGCTCGCGCGCTCAATCCGGGAAGCATTGTAAAATGAGAGAGGTGTGAGGGGCGAATGGGATATGGTGTGGCTATTGCACTAAGATTGTAGGCAGGCGATATTGTTCTACTTACCTGTATGTCCTTTAATCCCTTTCAAGATTATCAATAGTGGTCATTTTTCTTTCTTCCAATTGTGGGCTCTGCCAGGGATAATGGCTGATCTCTCCACACTCTCCATTGGAATGAATAATTCACAAGGCACCAAGCGGGTTCCATTCCGTTATAATATGTAGCGAGCCCGTCTTAATTATGTTTAGTCGGATTGAAGATGTAATCTGTTTTTGTGTGGCTCCTGTTAATATCTCTTGGGTCCTCACTCTGTGTTCCTTGCGTTTGTTTGCAGTATTAACACACAATCCATTATAATACCGATCCGAGGGTTACTGAGTTTCGATTATTTGTGCCTCCTCTTTTTTTCAAGTTGAAATTGAAATTTCCTTTTCTATTCAGATACGCAGTCGCCGATCTCAGGACGCCATCCGAAGCAAAAATCCATAGCTACTTTAGGTAGTTCACCCTGATTAGTTACATTGTTAGACACTGCCCCAAATTAAAGGTTGTGCATAAATGTCATTCCCCCACCATAATGACATCAATGAAGAACACACTCCAACATATCCCACTGCCATCATTGTGTGTTTACATTAAGTAAGGAAATGCTAGGTAATTTTGTGTGAACTTGAGTTGGTCCTCAACTGTTTTGGTGTTGTTTTTACACACATAAGAACATTAATGGAGGGGCACGAGTCCGATTACATTTCAAGTTGTTGCCTTCTATCAGACGAATTGAGACTATAGTAAGGAGAGGTACGACGTAGAAATATTTCTAGTCCTTCTTAGGTAGTCTCCTGCTAGTACATCAAGCCAACTACAAAATAAAACGTTGTGAAATGGAATTTGTTCATCACATCAGATTATAGACGTAGCCAAAAGTAGACTTATTTAAATGACGACCTTAATAATATTTGGAACATCACAGAAACAAGAAAACGGGTTGAATTTCCATTGTGTTTGTAATATTGGTTAGAACTTAAACTAGTAATTATTCCTGCCATGACATCCTATATTATTTGGACATTACGATATAAAAGAGATTGAATACTAATCTACTATATCTTATAAAATGAAGGCGAAACTTCCAACCATCCATACCGTGGCATTCTACACCAAAACATGGAGCTCACCATATTAAAATCACCTACTAAACTTTCCATCCAAAAAAATAAGGAAAAATCCACCTACAACTATCCCACTAAACCAAACAAAAACGGGAAAACCCAATTTTTTTTAATAAAACCAAAAACGACCTATAACATCCTAAAAAATAAACTGTAATGAAAA
>SNQN01001564.1:80039-92254 GCA_008642245.1 Bassia scoparia | reverse complement strand
CATTCTGTTGACTTTGGTTTTTGCACAAGGGTGCTTATGGTTTTTCTTGGTTGAATTAGTAAAATATTTGTGATGACTTGCTTGCATACTTGCTAATTTATATGTGTTGAAAGGTACCACCAATTTGACTTGGTGYTGTGCTATGAGCAATATATATTTGTGTCTATGTTTTTTTTTATGAATRCCAAAGGGGGAAGAAAGGGCAAACCTCTTGGGAAACAACAGTTGATGAACAAGTTCCACCGCAAAGCACATATAAGGTAACCAAGGTGATCAATTTTGTTATAAAGTATAAAAGTTTAAATGATTATCAAAAGTTTTTAACTTTATATGTCHTGTGCTACATTGGTTAATTTATGAAACTAACACACTGATCATATCCATTGGTTTAAATGTTTTAAGAGTTTGCTTGTTTGTCATTCATAAAAAAGGGGGAATATTGTTGTACCCAAGTTTTGATGAATGAATAAACAAACAAAAGCAAACTCATGTGTTTATAAATGATGTGTGTCTTAGATGTGATTTACTAGAAATATGTCTTGAAAGTTTTAATGAAGTTAGGATCATCCAAAGAGTGGAAAGGGAGCTTCTGWGATTTTGAAGACTAAAGAGTTCAAGGAAGAAACTCAAGTGCAAGGAACTCGAGTCCCTTGGAGAATCAAGATTCGAGACTTATTGGTGATTCGATATTAGAAGCATCAGGGTATAATAAGTTTAGGATATTTATATTTTAGACTTATTGTAAGTTTAGCATTACTGTGTGGGAATATGGCCCTATAAAATATAAGGCATAAAATCGGATTTAATAAAGGAGTTTTATTAAAAGATATAAATTAAGGATAAGTGTTAAAAAGATAACTTTAAGTAATAAATAAATCCTAGGTAGTTGATTTTCGAATAAAATCTTTTTAAACCTTCCAGTTTTATCTTGTTAGAATTAATTTATGAAAATTCGGATTTTACGTTATTMTATTTTACAAAATTGTTTTTCGACAAAAAAAGATATTTTTGGTGAAAAATGGTCTAACTGATTTTGAGAAAATTAAGGAAACAAAACGTGTGAATAGYTGGTGCCTAAGSCTTGATCCTCAAGGCAAATTTAGTTGAGAAATTTAARGAACAAACGGCTATAATTTATTGATTAATAGAACGTGTACTATATGGACGTGATGCCAAGTTCCACTAAGGCATGACTTCCTACTTAGTAGGAAGTGATGTGTAGTAGACCTATTGCTTCCATTCCACGCATAACATTGATCTATAAATACATAAGACCAAATCAGTTTAACATACACTTGAGCGTGCATAAATAGAAATAGAGTCATTTCCTACACATAATTGCCATAAACAGTTTAGTTTTTAAAAATCGAGTTGTAATTGCTTCAAGTAGGAGTTGTTACTTGAATGGGCTTTGGGGAGTGTTTTAATTCAGAGAGGCTTGTAAGAGAGTTTAGTTTACAGAGTGGGAGTACTGAATCAATAGAGGGGTTGGTTGAGAGGCTTTCGAGTTAGAAAGGAACTTGGAGAGGTCTTAGATTGTACTAGGTGTGGTATCCGAATTAATCTAAGAAGAAATCTTGTGTGGGTTCAGGTCACAGTTTTATCTCTTGACAAAGTTGTCAAGGAGAGTTTCTGTGTTTGTGAAACCCAGCTCGTGTTCCTTTACTTTCAATTTTAAATTTCGTAAAAGCTCAAGTTTCTTTAAGTTACAATCACCCCCCCCTTCTTGTTAACATTCAGTAGATCAACAGCTTCCAATCCTAACCCAACCCTTTTAATAATTTATGTTGTATTGATGTCAACTTGCGAATTCTAAGATACTCCAGGGTCAATGCATGGACACCCCCCTCTCACACACGCCGATGACTGATGCTTTCCTTTTTTGCCATTTTTCCTTCTTTTTCTATTTTATCTTTCTTCCTTTTTAAAAAATACACATTTTTTTTATTTTTACTTTTGTAGTACTTCATTAGTTTCACTCTTTGTTTTTTTCAAATTTTTCTATCTCCTTACTTATTGTCTTCCTTCTTGTTATATTTTCAAGCATTATTCATTGAATATTTTCACAATACATAATTCATTCACAACATTCTTCCCAATTCAATTTAAATTTGATTTTACTAGCAAGAATTAATGAACTTATTTTCGTAAAAAATTTGGGAAAAACTTAATATTGATACAAAATTTAGCAAGAGATAATCATAAACTGAATGTACACACGAAATGTTGAAAATTTAAAATAATAAATCTGAATTTTTTTAGTAATAAACATTGAAAAATTACAAACATACACACTAAGAAATGGACTAAAAAAATCTGATATTGACACAAAATGTGTGAAGATTGATATTCATAAACTAAATATTTATCACGACGACCATTAACATTAAAAATGCAAAAATTATGAATAATTTGTTGTATTGCATATAAATGGAATATTGTAAATCAAAAATGAATATTTATTACCAACATTGAAATAAAAAAAAAAACACATTCTTGTTTTAAATTACAACCATATACACTAAGAAATTTGGGGGAAAAAACATTATATTGAATACGAAGTACAAATGTTGGAGATTGATAATCGTAAGCTAAATAATGTACATGCATACAAATGTTGAATATTGTAAATCATAAATTGAATATTGACTACAAAAATTCTGAATATTACACTCAAACGTTGAATAATATAAAATCATAAATTGAATATTTACTACGGAGTACCAAACATTGAAATAAAAAACTACATTCTGTGTTTAGATTACAAGCATACACAATAAAAAAAATTGGCGGAAAAAAACATAATATAAATACAAAATGTGTGGAGATTGATAACTGTAACCTAAATATTGTACTCCCTCCGTTCGATTTGTTTTTTTTTACATTTATAGAATTGCACGTCAATTAAGAAAATTAGTATTTGGATAAATTATGTTAGTATTACTTGAAAGTAGTATTATTCTTTTAATTTGTTTGAGATGTGTACAATAAATTAAAGTAAATCTTTATTTATTTGAAAATGGGGGATAGATATTAAGTTTGGGTGGAAAATCAGGAAATGATGAGTAAATAAGTAAGGGGTTAATATAATTATTATTTATGGTAAAAGTAACATTAAGGGTAAAAAAGTAATTATGAAAGAAGAAAAGTAAAGATAAAGAGACACAAAAAAGGAACGTAAAAAACAACTGGAAGCGGAGGGGATATGGAATGTTGAAATTGTAAATCCTAAATTGAAATTGAAATAATAAAGTAATATCTCTTATTTGAATTACGAATAGAAGTCTATAAACAGAAATGTGTGAAAAAAAGAAACTAAATATTGAATACAAAATGTTGAATATTGATAGTCGTAAATGAATATTATGCATATGAAACAATGATGATTAATTACAAGAATATGGGACTAAATCTATAGGTAAAAACAAAATAGAAAGGTTAAGAAAAGGGAATGATATTAAAAAGAAGAATAGATGAACGGACAAAAAAAAAAGAAAAAAAAAAGAGAGCATGCATGTAATTTATCAGTACAGCGTGTGAGGGGGAGGAGGGTCTATGCAGTTTTGTGGATTGGGGGTTAGGGAAGACCAATTCGATGTAACCTATTATTGTGTCTGCGTGTGAACTTTAGACGTGTGTCCAAATAAACTGAGCCTCATGAGACTGTTAATAACGGATTGATTTTGTGATTAACGTTCCATATTTCTTTTTCATAAAATATAATAAAAACAATGTGCTGTTCGGTCAACTCGTACTAGAACTGGGTAAAACCTTGAAACTCTAACAAATGAGTCATAAATGTGTCGTGTCGTGTCGTGTAATCTGTGTACTAAACGGGCAAAAAAATTCTCTCAAAACATGTGTTAATTTCATGTCAAGAGTTACCAATCGTGTTAATTTAACAGTTACACTAAAACATCAAAATATATTATTTTGAACTTTTGATGGTCTAAATACATTAACTGTTGTAGTTCTAGATGTAACAAGGATCACAGAAGTTGAAAGCTACCGTTTTAAAAGCCCACCGAAAAAACCGAAAAGTCCTCTAGGGTATCTCTCTTAGAGAGGTTTCTTTGTCCCTCATCTGAGGCTCTTCGCGCCAACTACATACCCTAGTCGCCGTTCACTTTGCTCCTTGTTAGCTTCCTCTCTCTAACTCATTCCACGGGGTTTCTACATATCTCTCCCCCTTTGGATTCGGTTTCTCAGTGTTGGCGCCAAGGGGGGACTCGATCGAACGGGTCAAGGCTGGTCCCCTCCCTCCGCCGTGAGTCTCCCCCCTTTGTGTTTGCTTGAAGTCATTTGTTAGCACAAGGGTCTTGACGGGCGTTTAAACCTTGCTTTTCTTTCCTTTGGTTGTTTTTTCGGTATGCGCAAGTACAGCGATAGTGGACCCCCCCCCCCCCCCGAATTATGGGCCTCGCTCTGATCAGACGACCCTCGGAGGACCGTGGCTGGGGTTATGTCGCTGTCATCGCTACTTGTTGTTGCCTATCGTCTCAAGCAAGTTTTATGAAGTTAGGTTTAAATGTTTTATTTTCAATAAGGRCGATGTCCTCTAGGATTTGGGTACTTGCTGATCGCAATTCTAGGGTTGTTGGATCTTTTTCCTTTGCTCTTTCTGTTCTGAGGAGGAGACCTTGGYTGAGTYTGTGTCCTCTATTTGAYGACTATTAGYTGCCGGTTAGTACACAGGTTGTGCTAATGGATATGRCCTCAGACTCGCGTGGGAGGTTGTTTCAAAGTACTAGTGTTTCGTTGATCGATATTCGCTACATCCCTTTTGGACCTTGGTGTGATTGGTTTCATTCTATTTGGCATTATTGGAATGACTATAGACATACACATGTTGATGCAACTACGCAACAACAGATAGAATATCGAACTCGTGTGAACTCACAGATCAGTATTGCTTCAGACAAAGGGAATTTATTAAGGCAATATTAAATCAAATTTGTTGTATTAATGCATAAAGTTCATAGGTTCTATGAATGTCTGTTAATGTTTTATCAATTTTGTCAAATTGTAAGTGTCATTTGACTTTATTATGAATGACACATTTTTAGTTTTCTTGTAAAAAAAAAGTCGTTTATTATGGGAAMAAAMAACTTTCAATTGGTGTTAAAAAACCTTAGTTGCATTTTCAGGCAAAAAAATGAAATAATCTCTTATTCAAATGGAATTAATTGAATATTCTAATTAACATAAGAAATAGGATTTTTTTATAATAAATACCTAACTTTGGGCCAGTTTTGAAAATAAATACCTAGTTTCAATTTTATTTTACTTAAATACCTAGTTTYACGAAAAGTTTTGTCAATCGGTACCTAGGTGTGGTTTTGYTGTTAATTTTGGATGGAAATGTTATGTTGGTGGGGCCCACGTGCCTTTTTTCAATTTTATTTTTTCTTTCATTCAATTTTTATTGATCAATGTCTTTCTTTTTCATTTCTCTGCAAGTGTCATTCAAGTTACATCATTGACATCAGACTTGAAATAGCGTGCTTGGAAGCATCTGAATTGAATGGCCATAAAATTAGAGTAGATTCAATTCATCGAATTTGCTTTATTTTGGTTTTGATTTGAATTGTTTTTTTTTATTTTTGTTATTCTAAATTTTTTTTCCATTTTGATTTTGAATTCGATTTGTTTTTTTATTTGGTTTAATTTCGATTTTCATTTTGTTTTTGGTTTATATGCAATTGATTTTTAGGTAGGGTTTTGTTTTTTGATTTGGCAGAGGTGGGGAGGAGGTTAAGCAGAGTTGGTGCGGGTGGAGGTTGAGCGAGGTGGGCTGCGAGGTGGAATTGACGAGGTGGGTTGCGAGGGTGGTGGGCTGTGAGAGTGGGTCTTGCTGCGTGAGGGAGGGAGGGTTGGCAAGTGGGTGTATGGGTGGTGTTGGATGGTGGGTGTGTAAGGGTGTGGTGTGTGGTGGATTAATAATTTAAAAATTATGTTTCAATAACTAAAAAACCATGGATGGTGGAGAGGGTGATTAGGGTGCGGTGGAGTGCGATGGTGGTCGAGGGTGTGGGGACGCGAGAGAGAGAGAGAAAATGGAGTATGAGTGAGTGAGTTATTGAGGTGGTTGGTAATGAAGGATGAGAAGGAGAGCTTTGGAGTGAGAAAATGAAGTTTGGTAATGGAGTTTGGGATGAGGTTGGTATGAAGGAGAAAGAAGAGGCATGAAAGCAGGGAAGACTTGAGAAAGCGAGGCATGAAAGCAAGGGAGAAGCAAAGGCATGAAAGAAAACGGAAGGAGGAAAAAAGAGAAAAGCAAAAAAGGGGGTAAAAAGTCATTTCACAACAACGGTGTTAATTTTAACGGGAAAAACACCTAGGTACCGATGAAAAATTTCGTGAAACTAGGTATTTAAGTAAAATAAAATTGAAACAGGTATTTATTTTCAAAACTGGCCCAAATTTAGGTATTATATATCAAAAATCTAAGAAATATTTCAATGAATAATTCTTTTTCTAGCGAATTTGAAAATGTTTTGTTCATAATTTGGAGTTCTGATAGAGTGCCAGTGCAGCATTAGGAATGCTGCCAGGGGTATTTTGGTAATTTTACGTGGGTTCGTTTGACTTTTGTATTTTTTTTATTTTTTTTTTAATCATAGTGTGATTTACGTGTATTTTATCATATCCAGATTATTTACATATCCTAGGTTCATTTCCACGAATCTTAGTATGAATTGTCATATCACATTCTTATATCATTCTATCATTAATTCATTTTGTCATATCCTGATTCATTTCATATTCCTGGGTTAAATAACCAATTTAATGTGATGTTGTCATATCTTGATTCATTTAATCAAATCTTATCATAGTGTGATTTTTGTCATATTTTACACTTTGATTTGCAAAAAAATGCAAAAGCTCGTGGGGTCACTGGGCTGCATTGTTTTTATGCAGCACTAGGCTGCATAAAACATTCCTCATAATTTGTACTCCTGTTATAACACAATTCTCGCAAAAAAAAAAAAAATGACATAAAGTTAAAAAAAATGTCAATAGATGTGAGATTAATTATGGAAGGAGTAATTAAGAGGTGTTTTTCTTAAAATAAAAATAAAATATAATTCCAAACATAAAAACTAGTGTACAAATGTATTGCATCGTGAATTCATACATGTGACGGAAGAAGGAAGGAGTTATTACACGTTCCCGTGTTTATCTCAGATGTTCGACAGTAAACAATCCAGGCATCTCAGCTGTGCTGCAAGTAGGTGATCAAATAAAAACACTTCTTCTTCCTTCTTCTATTATCATTCATTTATTTATTTTTTATCTTTATTTATTACCGAGTTCCAACATAGTAGGAAGCCTGTTTCAGGTAAACCCCTCCTAAAATCATGCAATTATTACATTCTAATCCTGTAATATGAACAGCCAGAATTATTGTTTCTGCACTCCGCTTGCGTTAAACCCCTCCTAAACTAATGCAACTATAATTTGCCATTTCAGTAAYCTAATTAAGACTTGCTAATTTAGTAGCAGCATAGTAATGCCAGACAATAAAACTAGGACATTTTCCAAGGTTTCACAAACGGATATGGTAATACTCGTCTGTCACAATCCTCATAGGGTACCAGGCTACCAACAACACTTTTCAGCTTCGACGGTCTTAGTCTTAAAACTCTTAATCTTCCTTCTGCRATCCAATCACTAAATCAATCTAGTAACCGCAATTAACAGTTCACACTGCTGACAATTTTTTAGATACCTCACCAACAGCCTCAAAGACGCTGATTACATTCCAGCATACAGCAGGAAAAATTTCACTCTTCGGTTGCATCATGATTTAACCTTAGAATTCTGTTTATGGCAACTGCTAACTTCCTTTCACCAGAGCATTCGAGCACAAGGATGTTCACTTGTGATTTATTTCATAAACTAAGTACCTGCTTCATGCAGAACTCATAACTGATTAACACTTTAACAGTCAACACACACAGCTACTTTATTACCATAGGTTCAATCATAGGGTACAAATTCACTTCAGGGATGGGCTCGGCTCATAAGACATCGACATATCAACAGCACAGGCTGCCAATAACCAATAAGTTTCGCAGGAGCAATTCTAAATAAGAACACAGGGTGCCTGAATTAACACAGAAAGTCAAGTGAACACAAAAACAATATCTTTAGTTCACTTTCAAAAAGGATTGTGCCGCATACAACCACAAACAAGTTGAGAGATTTGATAGTCCTACTAGCAATATTTTGTTTAACTAATATCCATCCATGACAATGGTAAGGGATTACCCACCACAAGGGACAAGTGTTGGATAAACCAACAAGTAATCTAAACAAGACAAAGTTTATGCTAAGGCATAAATCCCTCTTCAGCTAATTCTTTACCAGCATCTCAACCAACTAGCATTAAAAAGGGGAATCAACCTTAAAACAGTGCTACACTTCAAAACATTTMGTCGTTCCAAAAATTATGCTGGTATCATGCCCTAAGTTTRGTCACAGGATACTCACAACGAAAGTGTGCTACAATATCTAAATCAAATACCTTTCCGTAACATCAACTAATAAAATCCAGTTTCATATTAAACTTTTTGGCAAAAACAAAAAATCTTCAATAAGACAAAATATGAAATTATTATTTAGTGCAAATTAAAACCCCGTCAGATTACTCAAAGAAATTTTGCAATACATTCATTTCAATTGCATTAACCAAATTTGTACTTTGTAGTCTGTAGCCAACAAACAATCTAATTAAAACAAAAACCAACTTGGCTGGACTTACAGGAATAGACAGCACTTGATTAATGTCAGCAAGTGACAATCACATCTGAACATTCATAGCAACAACAAAAAATCGAATACCTTCAAAAATAAATCGAACTGACTTTAAAACTTGTGAGAATGTAATTCAATTCATAATATACAGCTGCAGCAGTTCATGTCATGCTGCAAGTTTGCCAAGGACAAGAAAAGGTACAACAGAATGCAGTCCTTGGACTAGGTTATGATTCATTTTAGGGACATGGAAGTGTGACAAAGCAATCAGAAATCTATATCAAATTTACAATATGATTACATTATGTCGCGCAACAACCATGTTCCACTGAGGGAGAAAAAACCTGTGATCACAGTTTTATAACATTAACAGAAACAAAGTAAAAGTTAAGAAAAAAACATGTTATCAAGCCTGATCCAACAGGTACAAGGGAATGCAACAAGCCCTTTGGTGAGAGAAAAGGGCATTACCGACTATACAAGTGACGAGTTCTATGAACTTTTGCGTCTCATCTGGTTTATAACAGCAGGTGTTCCTTCAAACAAATCAGACAAATATCCATCTAAATCCTCAGCTGTGTATTTAATGTACTTCCAAGAATGTCTTGTGCTCTCTAGTTGRGGACCAAACCTCCCCAAAAATGAACGATATGCCGGTATAACCTTCTCAGATATCGATATTCTGAGCTCAGCCCTAAGTTGAGAGTCTGGGACCTTCCAGGCAGTCTGAGTCCTATAAATTTCTTCAAAGCAGGCATTGAAACTCTTAAACCTATCTTTTAGAGCCACCTTAAAGGCATTGCTTGATCCACTACCCATTCCTTCATCCCTCAAACAAGACAGGACCTTGCTCCAAGAAGCTCTAAGGTAACTAGTGGCATATTTTCGAATGATCCCACGACGCCTCTTTACCCAATCATCTCCCAAAAGCTTGGCAAGCTCAGAGTCTTTAACCTTTTGCAATATGTATAGTTTATTATTCAACAGAAAAATATACTGCAGTGCATTATCATCATAAAACTTCGCCTTCTCCTCAAGATTCGATTCCAAAGAACTAATCAATGACATCAAACGACGCCCAAGAGGAGTTACTTCCCTCACTTCATCCCCATTCCCATTTGACCTACCCTGCGAATTCTCTTCCCCTCTTTCATTCTCATCATGCTCCAATAGCTTATTTAAAGTACCACTATAATCAACAAGTAATTTAACATAATTCATCACATACCGAGCAAGCGGATGAATCTCACCTCCGTGGACTGTCTTCCTCGAAGACTCGCCCTTAACAGCAGTCTCRAACTCGATAAACGTCCCCTTAGCCGCCTCGCCCAGCCCATCCAAAACCCCCCTGGCCTCAGCACACACAAACTCCCCAGACTCATCACAAAACAACGCCCTCAAGTACCGCGACGTATCATCCAACGCCTCACACATATCAAGTATCCGAAACAGCTTTTCAGGCGATCGCTTCCCAATCGCCACGGCCTCCCCGAAGTTCAACAGCTGCAAGACACAWGCTTTCCCAGTCTCCACGAAACAAACCTCCCTAATCAACTGGGACTCGGCCCCGTCAAAGACGAGCTCACACAACCGCTTTTCGCCGGTCAACAAAACCCTAACAAAGATCTTAACCAGCTTGAACCCCATTCTTCACTTCTCAATCCATTGCAGTCCATCATCCTCTGAAACCTTCCTCAATAAACTCAAACCCTCTCAACCCCCAAATTCGCCAAACTCTCCGCAATGACTTCCCTCCTCACACTACTATAAACCTGACAGCATTCCTTTCTCGTACCCCGCTCTAATCATCGATCAGCGATTGTCCCGAAGATCCGCATTCACCTCAGGATGAACTTAAATCAACGCTGACGTCACCCGCAATACTGCGCCCTCTTCTCATGAAACGGGTGATTGAAATCCCCAAATTCCTCGCTATCAATCAAAATCACCCATCATGCGAATCGACCCCGAGAACCGAAAGCGCAACGCGATGAATTGAACCGTACAGCTATCTGCATTCCAACAGGAACCGCGCTCCGGTGAAGAACCCTACGGAGCTCGTCCTCCGAGCTTGGGACATGGCGGAATTGAACGCCTGAATTGCGGCGCGATAAAAGAAGTTAGGGGCTTTCCTGGATCTTCAAATCGATGATAAGGTCGGAACCTCGTCCAACGGACGCAAAGAAACTCGCAAGAATCGGTCAGGCAGAGGTGGAGGAATTCGGCGTTGAGAGGGTTTCATGGCGCGAAAGATCGGTTCAGCGGAATCAAGGCAGGGAGAGCTCGGAGGGCGAGAGGATCAGCGGCGGCGCGCGCGGAAGCTGCGTCGGAAAGGGTTTCGACGAGCGTTCGGATATTTGGAGAGTGCGGTTGTCGAAGGTTGAGAGGATTAGGAGCATGTCATCAGTGACGTCTTTTGAGGTTTTGAGGGATTTGACTATGTGTTGAGCTGTTGCAAGAACCCTGTCTTCTCCCTCTACTGTCGTCGCCATTGTTAGGGTTTCCAAGCTTTAATTTTTAATTTTGTTTAGAATTTATGGTCTGATTTTAAATGCGAGAATTAAGAGAGAGAGAGAGAGAGAGAGAAGGGGTTGGAGGAAGAAGATGAAGAGGAGGAGAGAGAAAATGAGGTGTTTTTCTGAGGAACTGAGATCGATGGGAATTGGAATGGTTGCGCACACTTGCGTTGAACAGAGATTTGTTTTTGTCCTTTTTTTTTTTTTTTCTGAGTTTAGGTTTACATGTAATAAAAGGGTTATACATTTCCTAAATCAAATACCGTACATTAATACATTCCTAAATTTATTTAGGAAAAGCCAACTACCGTCCTAGGACATGAGATAAAATAACTAAAAAATCGAAATATTAAATGAATTATAACATTAATTGCATCGATTGAATCTTCATAAATTAAATATTTATAGACTTTCATTATTTTTAAATTGTGATAATCTTTCTAAATTTTCGTCAATATATTAAAGTGCATATAGTCAAATGAAATCTATTTAAAATTGTCTTAATGAGTACATTATTAAAATCTAATGTTTATGATTTTTACTATTGTATAACTAGAGATATTTAACATTCAAATTGTACATTAACAAACGTAAAAATTACAAGTGACGTGAATTTAGTGGTACGAACAGAGTACCATTTTAGGAAATACAAAGTACTCTGTATTTAAGTTTTTCTAACACTCGGGGGATCCRTTAGTAATTTCGAATTAATTTAGGACAAAAACATAATCATTCTTCTCAAATGTTCTACTCATTTTCCTTTACCACGCATGTCAATATACGTTTTATTTTGATTATATATTTTAGAATTATGTTAAATGTAGCCCTTAAGGCTATGTATAAAACATTATTATACTTCCTAAAATGTAAAAAGTTATGATTTCATGACAAAATCACACGTAAATTGATGTAATTAATGCATGATTTTAACAAAGATTG